>LPNX010934925.1:6414-16713 GCA_001517045.1 Pseudotsuga menziesii | reverse complement strand
AAAGTTTTTTGGGCACAAAAATGAAATTCTAAAGAAAACCAAGTGTCTCCTTTTTTAAGGTCTAACAAACCAATTTGCTCTAAATAAGTGTTGAAATTTGACAAGTAAAAAGCCGTCATTTGTCATTTTACAAATCAAAATACTACCACTTAATAAAATTAAGCATCATTAATGAAGTGTGAATTTTAATTGTGTGTGTGCATGTGAATGTACGTGGCCCATTATATTGCTTGTGAAAAATCCTATTTAAATAATTATAGGATAAACCTTCTTTGTCATTATGTGTGTGTTTGGTTTAATCATTATGTTTATCAATTAAAATCAATTATTATTATGACGTGTAAAATTAAGATTTAAATGTCAAAGGAAAGGTAATGCTAAAATTAAAATGTCATATAACAATATCATAGGATGTCAAATTTCAACCTTGGTCTTAGTGGATGTTAATAATCACCACCATCATTGTAGTCATCATGGGTATGCTTTTATAGTTTGATTGATTTTACTTCTACAAAAGTAGTTAACTTATATAATACTAAATAAAAACATGTTTTGAATATCCATGCACTTGTAGTTAGGGTTAAAATGACTTGGTCCTTAAGGATGTTGTTGTATTTTTATATATAAAGTAATTGTGTCGAAGTATTGGAAACCAATCACAGGTTAACTCTTCTTCATTCTATTGAGTTATTGTGCCAGTTATCTAGTTGGTTGTTAATTGGTTGTTAGAGTCATATTAATGGATTATCGTTTAGAGGTTTCTCTTATAATTGAATTTAAACATGTGACTCTCTCAGAGCCTCGTCTCATAAGTTACATCAATTAGTATCCGAGTAGGGTCATGGAACATGTTCTTCTTAGCTAAGATATTTTTACCCTTTCACTGTAACATAATCAAACTCCTCAAGTAACTTTTGGGGAGTTGAGGTAAAAAAAATGAACTTCAACTAACCAACCAAAACGTTAATAGCTAAGGTACACAAATCAGCCAAGCCCACATAGTAGGGTTTATCCGGCCATCAAGGAGATAGGAAAGGCCAAATGCTAAGCTGGTGACCTCAAACACCAGTTTTCTCAAGCATACCCAGCCTCTAATCCTGCTCGCAATAGTCCGAAGACCAACCACTGCATACAGCAGCAAAACAAATAGTTCACAGCTCTATGAAGAAGAGGAGGCCACGCGGTGACAACCCCAAACAAAAGGTGAAACACAATTCCAGTTAAACAATGCTTCAGAGTTGTTCTTGGCCCTAGTGTGGCCAAAACAACTCGACAACAATCTTGATAACCTCAGCAACCGAGAAGCAACTGAAAACCAGGGGAAGATAACAACCCCAACAACATCCCCGAGCTCACAGCACACACCATTCCCAATGTAATTGTTGGAGAACTTACATTGGCAGAGAAAGATGAAGACAGACTCTCAACCTGTACGCAGGGGGAAGAGACACAGCCAAAACAAAAGTGGAAGAAAACACAGGCAACAACGAAGAGAAACACCTCATGATGGAAAACACAGAAACATCCTGCTGTCTTGAAAAAGGCACAATTAACCCAAGACTAGGAAAGAAACTGCCACCCACACAACGAATAGAGGATAATAACCACCATAGTTGAGCGATGAACCACCGGGAAGAACCACAGCAATGGACAGCGTGGGGAAGACCACAACCTCGGTTCAACAAGGAAAAGACCGCCAAAGTTACTCAGCCCGAGAATGGAAGAGTAACAGAATCTCAGCCTAGTAGAAGGAGAACTTACGACCTGCAGCAACTAATCCACAAGAAAATCGCAGCCAACAAAATATGGAAACAACAACCCACGCATAAACAACAGAAGACCACAACAATCTCTCATAGTCCAGCAAAGGTGGAGGCAACAACGCTGACTGTGTGCGTGATCAGGAGAACATAACCACATACTGGTAAACGATGCGAGAAAAGAGGAAGGTGAACCCTATGATTTCAACCTCCATTCTCATATGATCGATATGAGAAGATGTCAAAACTACCAGGTGTGAAGATAAGAAAAGATGAAGAAGATAGATTGAGAATGATCACGATGTGAACCATATTTTCATTTATTTAACCCTTACAAAATTATTGTCTCTATTTTCCAGTTTAACAATTTTTTCAATACTTAATACTTATTACTTACATTGAGATAATCCTCATAATTCTATCTGTGTTTTCAACTTAACATGTTCCTTACAATGTTGATCGAACTCGAGTTTTGTGTCACCTCCCACGACTGAAACCAGCCTAGATCCAAATCTTAAGATCTATCAAGCGCCGAGAGCGATCCAATCTCCCGAGGTGCAAATCTATTCTCAGGTATTGCACTCAAGGAGGTTTGCACCTTGGGATATTGGATCCCTCTTGGCGCTTGATAGAGCCTAGGATTTGGATCTAGGCTCGTGAATAAAACAAATCCAATTGAAAATGGCCTCTTCCTTAGTATTAACCCTCGAAGTGGAAACATCTTTCAAGGTGTAAGGTAAAAGGGACTTTAGGAACCACTCTAACAAAAAATCAAGAGGTACAACATCCTTGATCATCCTCCTCCTCCTTCGCCACTCTTAGATATGATCTAAAATGTGAGTGGCTTTGGTATGCCTGAAATTAGAAAACAAGTATGTACTGGCATATTAGATAGGAAGTTGTAAGTGATTAAGGAATATTGTCACTAAGTCATTGAACAAATAGTAAGCATTTGATGGAAACTCAATGTACCTCTTTGTTGCTACCCATGTAAGGGTTCCTTAGAAAACCCTAAGCCTAATCAAATATGCATTCAATGAGTTCGAGGAGCACAATAAGTAAAAGTTGTGTCACGGTCCCCTGGATCTTTACCAGTTTTTCCTTCTTAACTTGGGAATTTATAAAGGTAACTTAGTGGGGGTAGGATGTCAAGATGGATTGTGTCACGTCGGTTCATTCGTCAATTTTGATAAATCTAGCAAGTTCAAAGTTTCTAAGAATGGTAATCTAGGTTGTGTAGAAAAAGGACTGGGTTGGGGAACTTGATGGGGAGAAAAACCACCACCAAAACTTCCAACAGGATGGCTGGGGCTGGGGTTGCCCCTAGCCATTGTGTGTGAAGTGACAACATTTTGAAAAGGTTTCTACCCAAATCGTTGAGGAAAATTCCCTCTCCCCACTATTCCTTGTGTTTAATTCCATTAGGATTGGGAAACATTGTCCCCAATTGGAATGCAGTTGAAGGGATAGTAGTAGTGCCCCCTGCACTAAATACTGAAAAAAATTACTACTATCAGGTATAGTTGTTTATTGATAGCTACTTGGTTGAAAATTAAATCTTGTATATAGTTTAGAACTCGAAACAATCCTAGTAGCTTGGAAAGACATAGGGTTCACATAAGGAGTGGATGGGGGAATATGTGCCCCCCAAACCAAGGAAAACCTTAATAAAATAAGGTAGAACTATCGGTACCTAAAGAAGTATTGGCAAACAAAGGAGTATGTGTAAGGGGAACATTTGATGTTCCTGCCATAGATGTAATACGTATAGAGGCATTGGAACCGAAAAGTATTGACAATAAATTATTCAAAGGCTAAGTTATCGAAAACCCTATAGGTATAGAAACCGAACTAAAAGTTATAACTGAGGTGATGATAGCCTAAGTTGTGTTACATATCTGAGCACTAACATGAGGAGGAGACACTCCCCCTATCACTATGGCATATGTAGTAAATCCTTAAATCCTTCTCCTAAGATGTCTATAATTAAACCACTAGTAATCCTATAAACACTTATGTTGGGTTGAACAAAAGGATAAAATTGCACTACAACTGGACCAGATAATCTAGTTAAAGATGGGTTGAAAGGTATGTCAAAACCTTGGGTCTCTAGGTCTTCAACCATAGTAGTGTGTTGTACAAGAGTGTTCTTCCTGATAAGATCAGGCTTCCCAAGAATGTCAATTACACTAATGGGCTCAAAAGAACCACTTGTGTTTATCTAACACCTTTAAGGAGACGATGGAGGTTCAAAAGGGACCGAAAGAAGATTTTGAATCTCATAGACAAACATAGTGGTTGATCTTCCACAAAAACTTCAAAACTATAAATTCTTAAGGCCCACTAACACACATAATGAAACCGACACACCACTATATAAAAATTCCTAAAGAGATTAAGCAAGATGATAAATAAGCCTTCTGAAGTTCTAGTGTGGGTTAATTAAGTCCCATATCTCGGAACAACAAAGGTTGAAAACAATTCCTAATGTCAGGTGTGTTTCCCTTCTTGGTGCAAATATCTTTACAGATAACATAGGAATTCCATAAAAAATCACCTTCCAAGGGTAATAATGCTCTGCACAGAAAGGATACCTAAGGTGTTTGCAAAAAATACCCTGCTAGCACCTGTGCATGACCCTAAGGACAAGATACTATGGCTACCAATCGTTAATCCACGCCTGAGGGAACAATCACAAGTCAAGATCTACATATGGGCAGGGTAGCTAAGCCCGAAACCAAAACAACATTGACGCCACACGGGGCCAAAAGGTGGCACTGAATAGTTCTCATACACACAAAGAATTTTGTATATGCTTGATTAGGAATAAAAGGGATTTCCCCTCAGCCTAACCTGACATGGACTTGTGCTTAACTCTCATATTAGAGGAGCTTCCCGGACACACTTCATACAAGATTGGATTTCCTATCCTTGTGAAAAGAGCCACTACACTTTTAAAAGTTTATATGATCTTGTATTGTTAACTAACAACCTATCCCAAGATTCTACAACATAATCTAAATTTATGAACCCTATTAAAAGAAAAGGTTCTAATAAAATTTAAATCAAGCATTTATTTTACTCAAGGGTTATGGTCATGAAACAAGTGGCCTTTGGACTCTTACAGGAAATAACTTTTAAGGCTAGATAGCGCTCGTAGAAAGCAAAGATGAGTGTTACTAATATTCAAATGAAAATGAAAGCAATACAACCTCCTATTATGTTCACTTCTTTTTTCCTTTTTCTTTCACGAGAACAAAAATGTAAGCACGTCCTTTCTTTTTCTTTTGAAATGAAATGAAAAGAGAAGACTGAAATCCTACTAATAAAGTTATTTTTGAATGCAAAGAAAGGAAAGCAAGAACATATGCAGTTTTTCTTTCACTTTTTAATGCACACAACAAAACAAAAGTCTCTATACAAACTTCTAAAGAAATTTTATTTGTTTTTCTTGAAAAGTAAAAAGGAACAAATCTGAGCTTCTATAATCTTGGATTCTTAATGAACAAGAGTGGATGAAAAATAACAACGTAAAAAAATCCACTAAGAACTACAATTAGCCCAAAAGGTGATGAAAAGGAAACTTTTCGATTTCTGAAAATCCTAAGGGTATTAACAACAAATCTAAGATAGAAAACAAAAGGATAACAACCCAACAGTCAATCCCTAACTGTCATGAACTTGAGAAAAGCTTCAAACTAGTGGATACACGACTATTAGAATGTTAGCTTGCGTATTTATATAGAATACGTTACTTTAAATGAAGTAGCCCGTGTATTTAGATAAAACAATGAAAAGTAAATAAAGAACCTTCCTACATAGTTAATACGTGATTGTGTGTGCACACAAGTAGCACATAAGGCCGTGAATAATTACATAACTAAAATTTCACTAAATTGTTTGTTCTACAAGTTTATAAGAATTGAAAGGTCAAACATTTATTATATCGAAATCTAAACCACCAATCAAATCAACATGAAAACCAGAAACTTCAAAAAGAAACTCATAAAGCATCCAACAACCCTTAAAAAACAAAAATACCCCAAAAGAAGAAAAACCCATCAGAGCCGCCAGTTCTGTGATGGGAAACAATTCCTTAACAAATGTTGGGTTCAATTGTTGAAGAACGAAAGGATAACCAAACCCTAATCTTCAAGAAAGAAATATTTATTTTTCTTTTCCAAACAAACAATTATCATCCTAAGGGTATAAAGGTACACACCTTATTCCCGATGTTTGTAATAGAATCCTCTAGTCTTGAGCTTTGATCCTTTGCCTCAGCTTATGGTTGTGAATCCTAAAACATAAACAAACAAAAGTGAAAGCACAATAGTAATCATAAAAATTACAGAGAAAAACTTGCAAAACTAATAATTTCCAACTTCAAATGAATGATTATTCACATAAAAATGAAACAATCAACATTGGACATGAAAAGAGTTCATTTATATTACTAATGACAAAAAATTACTTAAAGTGGATACACCTAATTTGTTGTTGTTGTTCTAGACCTGAGCTCTGAGTTCTTCCTCCTAGATCCTGAAACTGTAGGAACCGCACAGTGGAGACTACGAGGGCACCACAAAGAAAATTCTATGAGAATCCATAGAGGAAGGTCTGTGAGTGTGGCTGAGAAGAGTCCACGACAGTACTGCGGAGGAAGTTCATAGGAGTACCACATAGAAAGGTCTGTGGGAGTTACGAGCAGAAAGGTTCGCAAGCGCGATGAATTTTGTGTAGAGGGTGCAACTGGAAAGAGTGGTTCATGGGGCCCATGGAGTGAAGTTTGGAAGCGTAGTGGAGTAATAGGTAGCGACAGTCAACAATCATCAATTGGAGTTTGACAGTTGTCATCGTCAATCTGAATCCTCGAGGGTTACAAAATTGTGTCTTGAGGAATAGGCGGCAAGAGAGGTCTATGATGGTCATCAACGCACATTTATGGAGGGGTGGAAAATTCATCCCAAAGGAAAAGTACGCGAGGTATCATAAATTCCACTTTGAAATTCCATTGCGAGGTGTTTCCATTACGTACCAATGAGAAAGGCCGATATAGAAGGTCTGACCCCATGGTGGTGATTCAGAAAAGAAAAAGGTCTAGAGCCTGAAAATTGTTTTGGCCATAACAGGAGCAGTTTAGATTGAAATTTGATGAGACCTGCGTTGTTTGTACCCCATTAATGAAGGTCACATAAGTAAAAATGAGAGGCCCAATCCCATCATGCCTTGATCTGAAATAAATTTCAAATTGATGACTTTCAAAGATCAGTGCTGAGAGGCTCAAACTTCTCTTCGTTACCTTAGAACCAATGTTTGAAAAAGGAAAAAACCCCATGAAGGATTCTAGATCCCCTTCCACTAAATTCCCAACCTCTCAAGGCCACTAAAAAAAGACAGACCCATTAGAGGCCAAGGCACCCCGATATTAATTGGCGACGAGGAATGTAAAATGAGGGGAGATAACATGTTATGGAACTTACCCAGAGAACTCAAAACAAAGATAATATCTACTGCATGGCCATCCTTGTTGTTATTCTTATACACCTATCGGGTATATTCCTCTCGAGAAGAAAATGTTCTTTTCACATTACCCTTATCCCCACTCTCGATAGCATTGTCGAAAGTATCTAGTCTTCTCATAAAATTTTCGTCCAAGTTTGCTTTGTGTAAAAGAACTGGAGTACCAACTAGAATACCCTCTTTCCATGTTGATCACGAGGCACCCATCGAAACATATGCCATAGGAAGACCAACTTGTAAGGGAGAAACAAAAGAGGAAGTGCTGGTCTTAGGAGATTACCTAAGTCCCATACCGCATGCTAAGACCTCCTACAATGTCAATGTAAGAGGGTAAATAAACATAGTATTACCATCCTCTAAAGACACCAATAAAGCAACCGAGTCCTTTTCGAGGAGAGACCCCATGGTATCATAATTCTCAACTTCATCAACCAAGAGACTCCTTTTTTCACTAATGGGGCACCCTCTAGAGTTATCTGAGGTTTTTGTATAAAAGGTAAATTACAGTCCTCCAACAAATGCCCATAACCATGGAAACATAGACACCTAAAGGAAATGCCTTCGTAATCCAACTGTTGAACAAGGAATTTACCTTCCCTCATCAATTCCAACTCTTCAACCAAACCCTCACACAAATCTATTGATACTAAGATCCTTTCTATCCCCATTTGTCTCATCTCCAAAATTTGCCAAAATGTAGTGGTATGATTTGTTCCCAATAACTTGAAAAATATCTAGGGACCAATATTCTAGAGGCAATCCTGGTAATTTGACCCAAGTTAAAGCTTGATCTATGTGCTATTTACGAGCATTGAACAAGGGAATCTAGAGTTTCGACACCAAAGGAACCAAATCCCAACACGACAATCCCTTTAAAATGGCTTGTGCATCCATAAGACTCTTACAACTGATAGCAAACCATCTTTTCGTTAATGCGAATGTAGAAGATAGCCCACTAAAGGAAGCCAATTACATACCATCCACTCTTTGATACATTTTTAACTAAACCTCCTTCCTCAAAATTGACCTACCAACATCTTATCCGCCATTGAAACCACCTAAGGCATCTTTACATCATCCCCTATCACAGGCTTCAACAAATTCCCTTTGGACTTTTCTATTTTTCTTCCTTGATGCACCGACACTCCTTTATGGTAATACAACACCCCTTTCTACAGCTTTAGCCTCACCCTTTGTAACTGGTGGGGATAAGCCCGAGGAAGAAAGCAATGAAGGGCAACCACAAAACACCTTCACACCTAGGTTCCTACCCAAAAAATCATAAGTAACTCCAACAACGTGAGAAGGACTCAATACCCTACCTACTAACCCCACACAGAAGAAACCCTTAAAATACTTGAATTTTCTCGGCCCAAAACAAATCCAAAACTAGCTCCCTTCCAATCTTTAGCGACGTAACGTTCTCCCTACAACCTAGGATGAAACCCTTTTGAAACCACTAGACTATCCACAAATCTCATTGGAAAAGGGCAAGTGGGGGCTACCCAAGCTCTCGAAAAGTCACTCACTTTTTCTTCTCGAAACCAAGGGCTTGGAAACAAACCCGTCTAAAATACATTGAAAAACACAATGGCTTTTTGAGGAGCTCTGAGACTCAACTTTTGTACCACATAGCTCTGCCCCACTCAGTGATGAAGGAAAAGGTGACATAACTCCGAAGAATGAGTCCTTGAGGACAAAAATGATCCAGTCTCTCCACATGAAAGTGCATTGAAAAGGTTCTAATAGCCTCTTGGGATGGTTAAGCTTGCTTCCAACTGACAAAAAACACCTTGCCAAGGGTTTTAACATTCCTCTTGATGTGAGACCTCCCAGTCGATAGACTGCAAATTCAAAAATAATTGGGGGAGTTGCTTTCGCTAACCCTAAGGTCTGTGAACTTACCAAGTTAAAGCCTTCTCCCACTCCCCCTACTAAAAATCGTACGCCTCCTTGTGACCAACAACTAGGTTTTGGTGATGTCCAAATGACTTACCCTTCCAAAGGAAATGCCCAATAGTTCACCTTGTCTAAGTCGAAATCTTGCATAACATTAGGCCCCTCTATCTTCCAGCTAGAATTTCTTCATCCGAGAATTCCAATCGAGTCCATCAATCCACCATCTAGAGTTACTCATTATCCCTTTCAATATTTAATAAATAAAAGCTTAAGATACACTAGTGTTATATCCACAATACTTGCACAATCACTTATTATACTCATGGATGATCCACACACCTATAGTATATAGTGTTTCATAAAGGAAGTTTTAGTTAAAAAGTTATGACATAAAAACATTTCTAAATCACACAAATTTTAAGTGTATTCTATAATTTTATAGGAAGACATTATAATTTGACAATTTATATTTAACATTAATACTCATATGCCCGTTAGAAAATCATAATATAAAGACATTCCATGCATGATATAGTTTTACAAGATTTTTTTATAATTTGTTGTAAATATTAAATCCAACTCAAACCCACATACCCCACAAATAAACCCACATACCACACAAATAAAGGAAGACAGGAAGACACAAAACTAGAGTACTTACTCCTCAAACAAATCCATCATCGTTCTTTCTCAACACCTTTACAATTTGTAAAATCATATAATTTCAACCATTACGATAATCTTTTCTAAACTAAATAACACATTTTAAAACTATCCAAATACAATTTAAAAAATAAAAACGGCAACTCCAACATTTTTCTTTTGGTGGTCTCTTATACTACTGCTCCCAACATTTTTCTTTTGGTGGTCTCTTATACTACTGCTCCCTTTGGGAGGCCTCTTTGTCGGCTAAAAGGAGAGAACCGTGGAGCACACTGCACTTTATATATAAAGGGTATAGCTAATCATGGTAAACGTTATAAACAAAGTTCGGGTGTGTTAGGATATTTTCTCTCTATACTATAAATCAAGTTTTCAGATTTTATTTGCTATCTCAAAGATCTAAAGGTCGCGTACACAGTAAAGAGGGTACAGGGTACAGGCGATTAGTTGCACAGTA
>LPNX010934865.1:113156-125394 GCA_001517045.1 Pseudotsuga menziesii | reverse complement strand
TTGCACTATGTATACAGGTTTCTACCTGTGCAGTCGAGCATAATTGTTTTGTGGATTCATTGATTATATTTCCTGTTGAAATCCATTTCCTAGTTTAGAGCTGAGTTTTAATTTTCTTAGGTACTAAATAGTTGCAGATTTATCCATTCAAGTTTAATTTTAACCAATTCTTAAATTGAATTTGTTAGATTAGATTTTCCTATTTTGCACATGATCTTGGTTATTGTTGTTAGTTGTTGAACAAGATAAATAATTTGCTTCATTGTTTTTCTAATTTACAGTTCATTGTTTTTCTATTTTACAAGTGATTATTTTTTGTTGGATTTTGTAGGAGTGAGCTTAACTTATAAGTGGGCCATTGAGTATGAAGAGCTCGCTACTGAGGATTTTCCATTCCATATGAAGAGCCTGATGTTGAGGCTTTCAAGCTGCTAAGTGTGGTTTTGAAGCTACTAACGTGTGATTTAAGTATGGTTTTGAAGCTGTTGATGTGGGATCTAAGTATGGTTTTGCAACCAAGTGCAAGTATGATGGTTTAGCCATTGTAATATTTTGAAAAGTGATGGCTTTCCCATAAAGTTATATGGAAATTAATATGTGTTTTTGAGAAAACTCATATTTATTGTGATACTTTTGACATTTCATATAATATAATTTTTGGTTTAAAACTTATATATATGGTTGTAATTTATATTATGTATCAATGTTGTTATTATTAACTAATTAATGTGACATTACATGATTTACATGTGTATTAGATTTTATTTACAAGTGTTGTAATTAATTATAATGTGACTGCATAATTTGCATGTGTATTAGATGAGAGTAAATGTATGATTCTTTTTTTTAATTTAAACATAATATCATATTAAAAATTTATATTGATTAATAATGGACACCATTCAAACTACTAAAATATAATCACCATACATAAAGCGACTAAAAATGACTAAATTAGTGACCAATAAATGAGATTAATGACCAAAATTCGCAAATAAAATGACCAATAATTGAGAGATACGCGACCAAACAATGAGATACAAATGACCAGAAAAATGATCAAAATTTGCATATCAATGACCAAAAATCAGTTTTGGTGGCTAATTTATGGTCTTTTATTACGTGACCAAATTTGGTCATATTCTAGCTTGTCATGTGGTCATTAATTTGGTCACAAATGCGGTCATATATTTGTTCATTGATTCAAATATATGACCAAATTAATGACCAACCGACAAGCTATAAATACCCAAAATAAAAATGACCAATTTTGGTCATGTAATAAAAGACCGCAAATTAGCCACCAGCGATCGCCAAACCAAAAGTGGTCATTGATATACGGATTTTGGTGATTTTTTTGGTCACTAATATCTCATTTTCCACTAGTTTATGCACCCACTTCGGACCTGTACTCTTTTTGGTATCCTGCGATGTCTTACTAGTAGAAGCACCACTTGTGAGTCACAATATTGACTCTTGGTTTTGGTTCTTTCTACTCAGTAGCAATAAACTGAATATTCTGGTTTAATACTGGCTTAGGATCCTTAATCTTGGCTATCAAGATAGGAAATTCTTCTATAGTATGATCATAGGACTTGCAATACTTACATGTTGTAGTAGGGTTCTGACAATCTCTAGCATAATGTCCTACGGCTCCACAGTTGTAATAAACAATTGGTCCACGGCCATGGCCAAA
This sequence comes from Pseudotsuga menziesii, assembly GCA_001517045.1. Classification (NCBI taxonomy): domain Eukaryota; kingdom Viridiplantae; phylum Streptophyta; class Pinopsida; order Pinales; family Pinaceae; genus Pseudotsuga; species Pseudotsuga menziesii. The sequence goes on along the minus strand of LPNX010934865.1, from coordinate 123,698 downwards.
GCCTCCACTACGGCCTCTTCCTCTGAATCCTCCACCACAGCCATCACGAGCTGGTTGATGCTGTGGTCCTGCTACTGGTCTCGATGTCTTCGAATGGACTCTGTAGAAGTCATGTTTTCTCTCTATCATGAGATCATAAGCTCTGCAATTATTTTCATCATGTCCTACTGACTTACAAAAGTTGCAGTATAAATTCTTAGGATTTTGTACATACTTCTGAAGTAAATGGCATTCTTGTGGTCTATGTCCTCTTGTTCTACAGATTTCACACCATGGCCCTTGATTTTGTACTAAGGGGTTAGGAGCCCCACTTGCTAAATACTCAACAAATACTGGATAGTTATCTTTAGTATGGCCATGTCCTTTACACTTTGTACACCATAATTCTTGTTCAACCTCTTTTCCTTTCTTAATATCATGTAACTGTAAGGTGGGATTGGCTAACTAATTCTATAAGTTTGTCATACCTGTACTAGTGTTAGCTAGAGGTGAAGCCTCTAGTTTCATTTCCATCCCCAATGCTTCATCCTGCGTATGGAGTTTCTGTTGCATTAGTGGAAGTCTGATATGAGGGAGCAGTGCTGCGATGAACCATTCCTTATGCTACTCCGACGCAAACTCAAAACTAACTTGGTCTATAAGAGCTTTAAATTTCTGATCAAAATCCCATACTAACTCTGTGGGTAACTGTTTGATGTCTTTAAGTTCTGTGATACATTGTGACTTAGACTTGGGTTTCTTAAATTCCTTAATCATTGCGGTCCTAACCTCTACGAGTGTTCTAATATGTGCTAATGTATACTTCATATACCATGTTAAAGCTCGTTCTCTAAGTGTAGTAGCCAACTGGACAAGCTCAGTATTATCATCCTGTATCTGTTTAATGGTCCATACAACTTCACATAGGAACCGATTCTGTTCTGGGTCTTCTACCCCTGTACCCATGAAGGTAGGTAATTTCATGTCATCCCCCATTCTGTTTCTACATGGTAGATTCTAGTTTGTTGTATTACTACCACTTGGCTGTGTAAATGTAGTATGTACTATGTGTGAACTACTAGATGGAGTTCCTGCGGGATTATTCTGAGTCCCAGCTTGTTTTTGTGGGGTATAAGGGTGGTAAGGGATACCCCCTAATGTTCTTTCTCTATTACTTTGACTGTGTTCTCTAGTACTGTCTGAACTGTCTTCAAAGAAGGAAGATCTAAAATCTACTTTATATATTTTACCGCTACGTGTACATCCAATTTATTTAGAATCACTCTCAAACTCTTGTGACATTAAACTTACTTAACTTATTCATCTGAGAATATATCCAGTACTCCTTTTTCATACAATAACATCTTAAGGAACAAATTCAAAGAGTTCAATTACTTACGACAATATCCCTTGAAGAAGTACCTCTCTGCTTCGCTGAAACTCTTTCTTTGATCAACTGCAAACTCTTGTAATGAAACCTTCCAGCAAACTCGCAAGCCAGAGGTCTACTGCCCATGAAATGGGATTATCTACTCTATTCACGGTGTGAATCAGCTTCAGTGTCCATATAATGTTTCTTTTCTTCTTGAATACATGCTTATCATTCAACTTTGATAACCAATTGTGCAACTCATTTGCATAGGTCACAAAAAGTATCTAATGCAGGTCTGTGAAGATATGTTTCTGTAACCAGTCCTCTGTACTAAGCCTAGGACTCTTGTTTTCATGTGCAGTGAATTCTATTTCCTTAGACTCAACCCAGTGGTTAAGTTCTTCTTTAGTAGGATGCCAACAGAACATCAGCTCTTCAATTTGTTCAAAACTGGCAACGGAACCATTTGTTGGTTTACTGCCTTTACAGACCCGGGTTTACTTTATTGTACTGACAAAACCCCTAGCTCACTGGCCCTTTCGGTGACAGACCATGGAATGGCCTGAAGTCTCACCCGAAGTGATCTTATATGTGTTGGCTAAAGAATCACGTTTCCTCAGCCAGGTTCTGTAGCATCCTGGGTTCTCTTGACTCTACTTAACCAGTGGGATCTCTCTGCGTGGATTGGTTCTTTCTTCCTAGCTGATTCTACTATGGGGCAAGCTCTTATCGCATCGCAGCTTCTAGGATGATGCACAAACTTACTCCTTTGCTCAACTCTTAACCTGCGATATCTCACACCGCAGCTCCTCCGACAATGCGGTATCGCCTTTCTACGTCGTGATACGTCCTGCAGTAAGACTTAATATGCTCATCAACTCTCAAGTTCCAGAGGCTTCCTCTCTAGTTATAATAGCTCAGTTAACCTTCATGAAGGTGTTAAACGACTTCACTTAGCCTCTACAGTCTAACATGCTTAACATCAATGACACTCAACTTGCTGAACTAAATATACAGAAGTCACTTAACACTGTAACTGTTAGCTATCGTGAATCAAGCACTGATAAACTCATATGCAGAATACTTAACACATTCAACTCACATTTAACCTTACATGTTACTGCAACTGAAGGATAGCATACATACATTCATTAACTGATAGCAAAGTTCATGTAATGAATAACAGATAGCAAATAAGCATAGCACAATCACATGAAACAGTCGCACAACACATGGATTTTACGCAGTTCACTTCGAGGGAGGAAGCTACATCCACAGGAACTGTGTTTCTATTATATCTTGAGAGAGTACACACAGTTTCACTGCAACCTCTTATGTAGCTTGATATCTTCTGGGAAACTCCACGCAATCAGCTGGGAGCCCTTCTCTCTTAGATCTATTCTCTTTCTATTATGCTTTCTTCTTACAATATATCCTCTCTCTCTCTCTCTCTCTCAATCCCTGCGGATTGTTACATTCATGCTCAAGGAGTCGGCTACTGGTTATAGTAAGATTACTACAGACTTAATAACAGAACCAGAGCTTGACAACAGTTACAACCTTATTAACCAGCTAGCTATCTATCTATCTCTCTAACTATATACCTAGCTATCTAGCTAACCATCTTATCTAACCCTTCATAATACAAAATACATGCTTAAATAGGTGGCTCGAAGGTCTCACCATGATACAAAACTATGGGCCTATCCCAACAGTAACCCAAAACCCTAACTGTGATAGTCGGCCTATCTGTACTTTGAACTGCCACTTACTGGTCACACTACTGCTTTCTTTTGTCCTTTGTCTTTAATACCTTGGCCCATTGCTCCTTCTCCATTCATGAGGGTAGTTGAGCCCTCCTATCGTCGATGCTACCTTAAATGCAGTGGTTGAGCTCTCTTCTCGGATACTTCAGGTACTATTTCCTTTGACTTTCTTGTTCCGATATAGCATCTTTTCCTATATCTGCGGGGCCCTGCTCCAATAGTCCCAAGGTCCACGTAAGGTGTGGTAAAAATAAAAGGCAATCTATGTGTTAAAAATACAAAATAAAAGCTAAAATTACATTCCTTAATGGGCGGTGGCCCGAAAACGTGCATGAGTTGCGGTCGGGAGGTGTGATACAAGTACAGGTCCGTAGACACTCGCATCATCATGTCATGGCTCATAAATCGAGGTGAATTGTGGGAAATGGTCCCAAAATTGACTTATTAAATATGAGACGATGGTATCAGAAATGGAAATTTGAGCCCGGAGGTGTGAGAGGTGTCTCGAACAGGTTTCGGGTGAGTTTGGACTAGCAGCTGATGGTGCTACCCCTAATTTTTGGTGAAAAACATTGAAAAACAAGAAAAAGAAAAAAAACTATGCTATAAGGGATTCACAGTGGTTATATTAGGCATAGAATCTCTTGAGGTGGAGCCCGTTGAATGGCTTCTTCAAGAGTCGACCATCTGAGTCAGTGAAGAGGTATGCCCCCTTGCCAAGATGAAGGTCATTGGCAAGGCGAGATGACAAAATCTGGTCTTTTATGGGAAGAACCGATTCCACATGATGGTTTAAAGGGAATGGGGTAAGACCAGAGGTAGTCTTATAGATCTCTCCATCATCACATAAGTGGTGCTGGGATAGATCAGGTGGATCTTCCATAATTGACGAGACAGAAGGGAAACTGGTGCTAGAGATCATGTACATGGTATTGGTTGTGGTTTTTGTGGCCTTGCCACTAGTCTCTGTTGGAGGAAGAGGGGAAATCCTGGAGACAAGAGGAGTCTTTGATGGACTTGGAGGTAGGTGCAACATCATCTCAATTGGCTAGACATGAGTCAACACATCCTGGGGCCTTAGAGGTAGGGTAGGTGGTTCAAGGTACCACATAGGATATCCAAGTGTGAAATCCTGTAAATCGTGGATTGGGAAGACAGAATTACTCACGATCCTAGATGGTAGGAAAAGGAAAGGGAAAAGAAAAATTAAATGGATCATGTTGATCGGGAATGAACCCCACTGTTTCCCTGGTAACTAAGGTTGATGTTGCAACTGAGGTTGCAGTGGTGGCTAGGGAAACAACGAAAGAGACAGGTCTGATGAACCATTGGTGATGGTGGAGACAATAGGTTCAGTTGAATTTGACATCATGTAGATGGACATGGTGTCTGAAGAAGGTGGTGGGGGGTGAAATTATTTGATCAAGGTGATTTCAGACTCAAGGGAATGTTGACGGAGGTCAGCTAGAGCCATTCAAAATTTAGGCAAGTATTGGCAATGGTGGGAGTAATGTCCATACAAGCTGTAAAGGGCGCAAGCATGGTTTTTCCTTAATGCCTTGTTCCTGACTACTGGCATGGTTGGGAGTTCAACCATGGGGATTTTTTCATTCATATCCATGGCATCCAGATGCACACGGATCACTGGGATTTCAGGGCAATTCTAAGTTGGATGGCCCTGTTGTTCACAGACGACATAAGGTGGGACTTGTCATGGTTCTGTGGTGGTTTTGGTATTCTTGCCCCTGGATATTTCGGGTTGGGGCTGTGCTGGTGCAGGTGCAATGGTTGGCTTATGTGGACTGGGTGGAGGGTGAGACTCAACTACAATCGGTTGCACTGGGGTTAAGACAACCTGGGGCATTGCTGGTTGAGCTGGTGGATCAAGATACCACACTAGAATTCCCAATGTAAAGCTGGGCAGGCTTAAGGTGGCCATGATAAGCTTGCTCATGACACCAGGTGGGGGAAAGAGGAAGGGAATCACATGGAATGAGGATGAGCCCACATAACTCTCGGCTGGTTTCATGTGGGGATGAGGTTGTGATTGTGGCTGCGCGTAATGCTGCTGATGCGGGTGGTGTTGTAGGTGTTGTTGGTGGTGTGACTACAGATGATGTTGTGGTTGTGGTTGTGGCTGCAACTATGGTTTTTGTTTGGGTGTAGCAGTGCTAGATGAGACCATGCACAAGTTTGCAGTTTCATTTTGTGTTGGCGGTGGCAACACTAACAGGAAAGGAGCCGTCATGGTGGGATCGATAAACAACCTAGGGCCCACATTCAATGGTGGGGAGGCTGGTGTGTTTTCAACCATAGTTTTAATTGTAGGGACGACATGTGCATGTGTGTTCATCCCTTGCGGCTCAATGGTGGTGATGGTAGGGATAACCTTGGAAGGTGCTATTAACCCTTATGGATCATGATAGGTGAGCTGGTCAACTGTCACAATATTCCCGTCGTGGTGGAACATCATGAGATGGAAGACAGTTGATGTGACTGCTTGCATGGCATACATGTAACTCCTTCTGAGGAGGAGGTTGTATTCCAGTTGAGCATTGATGACTTCAATGTCAATCAAGACTGTCTTCTTGACTAACGTGATGGGGACATGTGGGAGGATTCTTTAGTCTTTAGTGGGATGTCCATCATAAGCCCACAGAGTTGTGGAGGATGTTTGCAGAATTGGTGATCCAAGTTTCTACCAAACCAAGGTAGACATAACGCACATGGATGGCCCCTAATCCACTATGCACTGATGCACAACCAAATTCTAGATGGACACTGGGATTTGGAAGGTAATGGTTGAGGGCATGCACGGTTCTCCATTCTCCGTGTCAAAGGTGATTAACTTGGAGTCAGAGGGGTCTACTACCCCTAAGGCGGCTAGCAAGGCTTTCCACTGTGTTAGGAACATTTTGAGTACCTCAAGAGTAGACATGGTGGTTGACGTTTGGGCCAAATCATCCATAATGCTATAACTGACTACAGCTCTAGCTGTGGCATTGTTGGCCACTCTACATATGGGGGGGCACGGGAAGGGGGGTAACTAAAGAGGCAGGTTGAATGTGTTAGACATGGATGTTGCTAATGATTTAGTAGGTTCGGTGGTGGTACCATACTGATTCCATCTAGTTTGCAAGTTGACCTCTTCAGTGATCATGGCTAGCAGGTGGTGTATACCTATTTTGACCGTGGGAGGTGCCCCCGAAGTGTTGGGATTGGATTGGGGAGGGGGAGCAGTTACCACCAATACTTGGACTGGTAGTGGGTTTTGAAGCACCATGGGGGGAGGTCCTTGTGGTGCCTGGCTGGGTTGGGCTTGATTGGCAACATTAGTGACCTATTGGGCCTCATTTTGAATGGCCTGCTTAGCGCGAGCCATGAGGGGACACTTAAATGTGTAATTCCCATAAACATCACAGAGTGTGCATGTTTGGATTGTGCGCAATGGGGCATTGCATCTTGGTGCATTTTTTCATGGGGGGTTTTGGGCTAGCTAGTTAGCCACAGCATTGTTGGGAGGGTTTGGTTGTTTACCACCTCCCTGCAGTTGGTTATTGCCTTGGTTACAGGGCTGGTTATTCCCAACTTGCCCTTGTTGATTATTGGAGGTAGGCTAGTTGGGACGGTTTTGCTGTGCGAACACTTGTCCCAGCGGAGTGGGTGGAGCAAGTGCGGGGGCTTGCACTAGTGGTGTATAGTAGATTTGTGTGGGTGGTGATGCCACAAATGTGGGAATTTTCTCCACATATTGCTTTGTTGGCCAAGCCATGGCCTGAGCCTGCTGTGGTGGCACAGGTTTTGCATAGGAATTCCTTTCTCTAGACTGAGACATCATTCTAGCATAGTCTAGAGCTTGGTTTTGGTAAGAAATACTAGCATTGTTGCTTGGTTGTGGTGTAACGACCGATGGTGTCAGTCAAGGCTATGGCTATTGGGAGACTAACCTTATGATGCTGTGTGCAGCGTGGGATGCCCCCGATGTGTCACTATAGGAGGTACTTGGACAGGGAGCATTTGGAATGATGGTGTATAGGTATCCAGACTCAGCATAGATAAGGTCAAATTATTGGGCCTTCAGTATGGCCTCTTCTTCAGATTTGGGACGTTCGTATGCGACGTCCTTTGTGATGGGTGGGAGCAAAGTCTTAAGGAACCAATCCAAGAAGATCCTATTGTCTAGTTGGATTTTGCATAGACTACGGCATCACCACCACTCATGGATATGGTCAGTTATGTGAGTGGTTGTGCTTTGACAGCAGGATAGTAGGATCTCCACCCCCTCATCATATCTAACAGGGAGTTGGAAATACTGTAGTAACATGAAGGTTAAGAAGTTGAAGTCTGGGTACTTGGCTTGTGGCAGCTCAATGTACCATTTAGTCGTGGCACCTGTAAGGGTGTGTTGGAACAGCCTCGGCCTGATGGATTCATCTACGATGTTATTGGATGAGCACCATAGATGGAATGTCATTATATGGTTTTGGGGACATTCCCCTGCTTTTCCTTCAAACTTGGGGATGTCTGATGGCAGCTTAGTTGGCATGGGTGGCCAAAAGGCTTGGTGGCAGATGGGATCTTTTGTTAATCTAGCCAAATCAGGCAAGTTCAGACAAGCCATGAAGGGAAAATTTGACCCCAAGTTGATGTGGGATGGGACTGCGATGGGGGTGGGGTTTGCAGGTGCATAATGCATCCACACGGCTAGGGGTGCTTGCAGTGGCACCATTATAGATAGGCCAATGCCCCCATGTGCTGTGGGTGGGATAGTATGAGTTGCAAGGGTATTTCCTGCATGTATGATAGTAGGGGCAATGTAAGTAGATGGTTCGCTACCCCCCTACGTGGCAGGAGGGGCAGTGTGTGTGGAGGGGCCACTACCCCCGTGTGTTGTAAGTGGGCCAGCTTGGTTGGTCACTATAGGTGGTGGCAGCTAACTAATGACAGTCTACATGACTATGCTTGGACCACTTACCAAGTTGTGGGTGACAGGTTGTGATGTGGACATGGGTCCACTTGCTAAGGTTAAACCAGAAAATGGATCCGGGTTCGCACCATCCATGGGGCTTGATGGTGTGGTGTGGAGGTCTGGTTCAGACTGATATGGGTCTGAATCAGAATTAGAGGCTGTGTGGGCCTCTAATGGTGTGGAAGATCACTAAGAATGGATTTGATGGTGCCAATCGAGTGTTCTGAATGGTGGTGGTTCACCTCTTAGGCGTGAGGAAGAGCATGGAGGATCAATTGTGTTTGATTTGATAAATGAAACTAGTGGGAATGAGATTTGGACCCCAATTTTAGTGGCTTCCTATTGGCTGAAGGTGGTCTCTCAGCCACCAAGAATACCAGAAGACAGTGTTTGGCTTGTTCCTAAAAGGTGCTTCTACTCAATCAGAAGGGGTCATTGCCTGTTTTGCTTGGGAATTCCTCTCACCAGACAGCTACTTTGGGGTTCCTGTGGCACTCCTCACAATGAGTTTCTGGGCAGAGCCCAAGTACTTCCCAAAGTTGAAGCAGTCAGGAACTTATGTCCTCAAATACTGCAGAGTTGTTTGTACTTAGTGTAAATTTGGAATATTTTAAGGCTCACTCAGCGTCATGAACTGAGTTGGGTTAATTAGTTGGTATGGTTTATTTGTTTGTTTGTTTTTATGGTATTTGGTTGCTGCAAATGGTTTATGAATTCATCATGGTAGAGTTCATGTCATGGTGTTTGTGTATGTAAGAATTTGAATAAACATAAATTTGTGAACAAATACAGTGATTGACCCTGAATGCTTGTTGGCCTAACTAGATGTCTACCTCACACTGATATTCTTCTTCAACCAAGAGAAGGTGCTGGGCTCTCAACACAATGGGCCTAAGCCCATTCGTGGATCCTTAGGTCACCTCCCAGATGCTAGGTTGGTTAATAGGGAGGATGCTTAGCACCATGAGAATCCCTCCTTCTCTACCCCCTCTACCTTCCAGGTCACCCGGTTTTAATGGTTTGGAACAATATGGTGGAGTGCCTAGATCTATACGAGCCTACCCTTCGTCGTATCCCAGAATACCCCAGAGGGTGATGACTGGGTAGAGGAGGAAGGCGAAGCAAGATGGTTGATTTTAGGTTGATTTTAGTTAGACTAGGTTCATTTCATTAAGCCCTTAACTTTTACTTAACATTTACACATTGGTCATGAAATAAATTGCTGCGAATAAAAACAAAAACTGAAATTAAACTAGTGTGGTGGACAGAGGGGGCTGGGCCATACTAACCGTCCTCTGAACTAAAATTTGCTGTCTATTATAATCAAATTAAATTTTTGTTTGACAGGCTGCACATTTTTGACCAAATCTGGCGAGGGGGCCGCCAGATTTTTTCAGAAATGAGCGAGGAGGTCGCATAGAATGTAGAAACAGCCACGAACTGAGTTTCTGGGATGAATTTGAACTTATTAGGAGATTAAGTGCACCCAAGGCGCACCTGTTTGCTCATTAAGTGTGCCCCAGTATCACCTTTTGCCCCGATAAGAGCGCCCTGCTCCGGATTGGGTTTTTTTTGTGAGACAGAGTCAGATCTAGCTAACAATAACTGGTACTGTGGTCAACCTGACTCAATTTTTCCTAGAAAAGGTTTCAGCTGTACCTAAAACAGGAAATAAATAGAATCTAATATGGATTTAACATGAAATTTCTGAAAAACTAGGGCAAACTTGAAAATTAAAAGTTTGGCCTAGGGATCCTATGGGATCGACCTCGTATGGTCGCCAGTTCTGTAGTAGGGATTTCTCCTTGCTACAGGGGTAGGAATGGCTCCCTTTTGTCTATAGGATAGAAGGGTAGGTTCCTACGTGGATAAAGACTGTAAAAATGGAAAAAACAGAACAGTAAACTAAACTAGGAGCAGAAAATGAAACATAGCATAAATAACATTTAACTAGAGCTAAGTGAATGACATAAAGAAGAAAATGTAGAAGGAATTGTGAACCCCTCTGCAGAAAATGGGTTGGGGTTCCGCCTCCTTAAAACTTGCAAACAAATCCTAAGCTACAATAACCTACAAAACAATGTTAGATCTAAAACCTCCTAATGGAGACAAGGGTTAGAAAGCATATAAAACAAATGAACAAAGCATGCATGACAAATTATACCTTCTCTAGTGGGAATGGGCCACCATGCCCAAGCTTGTGGAAGCACCTCTCTCTCCTGGATGGGGAGCAATGGCTCAATGGAGATGGATATGGAGGAGAGGGAGTATGGGTGGTTTGAGAGGCAAAGGTCTCAAAGCATCCACAGGTAGCATAACAATAGGCAAAGGGAGAAGTGTTTTGAGAGTGACCCCCCACCCTCCTTTTATAGCTTTTCCAAGGGGTTTTAGGGTTTTAAACCATTGGTGAGGGATTTAGCCCCTTTTTTGGACTTTTAGCCCCTTCTGCCCTAACT
>LPNX010934865.1:68446-93069 GCA_001517045.1 Pseudotsuga menziesii | reverse complement strand
AATCACCCCCTTTTTTTTATTTCACCTAACCCCATTTGAAATTATGTTTTATAAAGAACTTTCTTCAAACCATATTAGGGACACCTTAAGAATGATATATTTTTGTTTATTATCCCTTTTGACTGGGATGACTTCACTTCAAGTGGCTTGGGTCATATAGGGCTTCTTCAAGAACTCCATCATGTCATGAGCTTCATGCAAGGACACCATGAGTGCAACAAGAAGGGATACACCAACAAACCATGACCATCAAATGCTTCTTCAAGAGATAAGGAGAACATGTCCAAGATATCCACAATATATAAGGGCACAAGAGCATCTCAATCATGTGCAAGGCTTCACCGAGTGATCAATGATACCATCAAGCATGCAGAGGCTCCAAAGGCTTCAACAATGTGATCCATGGTCATCAAGCTTGATCATGATAGTTAGGTGCAACATAATCATGTTAGGGATACATACAATGTCCAAGAGCCATCAAGAATAGTATTAGTGCAGCCTCTGAAAATCCTTCAAGACCAAATTGACCTACCTCATGGGCTTCTCCATTGTCTACCAAGGCTTCAAGCAAAATGGTGGCATCCATGTTGGCATCAATGACAATTTCATCATCATGTTGGCATCAATGACAATTTCATCAACAATTGCGATATGCGTATGATAAAAGACATAATGATATAGGGTAGGTGTAGTAGATAAAAGACATAATGATATAGGGTAGGGATATGCGTATGATTGGGGAGATAGAGAGAGAGAGAGAAAAAGATATATTGGTGGGATTATGGGCTTGAGTAGGAGGGTATTTAAAGAGAAGGGGAGGAATATATAGTAAGAGAGAGAGAGAGGTCGAAAAGAAGGATCAAGTATATAGGGAGATGGATGGTGGAGGGGTGGTTAGTGATAAGGGTAGGGGGATTAGAGGAAACATATAGAGAGTGGGATAATGGATAATGAGAGAGAGAGAGAGATAAAATTTATGGGTGGTTATTGGTAGGAGTATATGGGAAAGAGAGAGAGAGCATGTCTAGAGAGAGAAGGGGGTGGTTAGTAGTAGGATTAGGAGAGATATATAGAGGGGGGTTTAAGGAGAGGGAGAGAGAGGATTTGGGTGTAGATAGAGAGAGAGGGAGAGAGCATGGATTCTAGTGGGTTGGTGAAGAGATAAATTTGTGAGGGTTAGGGGTAGGTGTGTTAACCCAAAAAATTACTCGACGAGCTCTACATGACCTACACCACACAAATACATCTATTTCACTACCTTTATTGACCCCCACACCCTTGTAAAGGCTCAAAAACACCAAAAAGGGCTTAAAACCCCATAAAAGAGCCAAAATATCTCTCAAAGGGGATAAAACCTCCAAAAATGGGCTAAAACCCCTAAAAGGAGATTTAAAACCATAAAGGAGCTAAAGAATGGTTGAAAAGGGCTTAAAGTCCAAAAAAGGGGTGAAATCCTTGACCAAGGGATTAAAACCCTAAAAACTTAGAAAAATCTATAAATACAAGGGTGAGGGTCACTCTCAAAACATTCCTTCTCTACCTACCATTATTCTGCTCGTATGAGTGCCTTGAGACCCATCTCTCTCAAGTCATTCATCCCTCTCCCTCACTTTCTCCATTAGCCAAGTCCAATTCCATAGAGAGCTAGCTTCCTACTAGGGCATGTGGACCATTTCATCAAAACCAGAAGGTATAATGTGTGTTTTTTTTTAATAGCTTAGTTTGTAGATTATTTTATTTGTAGGTGGTTTTTCTCACATTGTTTTACAGGTTCTCCATTAACAGTGTGCTGCGGGTTTTGCTTGGTTCGCTAACCCTTTCCTGCAGGTTTTCTCTTCTATCCACAAATACCCTATCCTTCCGTCCTATAGATGGAGGGTAGCCATTTTTGCATGTATCTAGGGTGAAATCCCTACTACAGATTGGCGACCAAACCAGGTCAATCCCATAGGATCCATGGATTTGATTAGTTTTTTTTTTAATATTGTTTAGTAGTTTTTTAAGTAGTTTCTTTACATTTATGTATATTTTTGTTACTGGTCAAGCCCCTTTGCAGCCAACCTAAGCCCATTGGACTATAGTACCAGTTACTATCAATTGTCCTCATCTCTGATTTTAAAATGTTTCCATTCTCAGGATAGGTTGCTTCTTTTGGGTCGGAACGAGCGACCCCATCGCTAAGATTTGGCCTATAAGGGAAACCCCATTGCCAAATTTGCCCTGACAGGAGCAAACTGCCTTTGTAGGCTGAGTCTCTTGTTTTGGGCTAACATATGTGACCCCCTTTCCAGATTGGCCACAATAGGAGTGACCTTCCAATCTAGGATCACTTTCCTTTTTTGGGCCGAAAGGAGCGACCCAGTCGCTCATTTAGGACCAAAAAGAGAAACCTGTAGAAATAAAAAAAAATCTTATGCATTCGAGTACTTGTTTGATTAACTATTTAAATGTCAATTCGCTTACTATGCTATTAATTCCATACTAGTAAGGATTCAGTATTTCATAGTTAAATACATTTAGAATTAACCTCCCTGTTCATCCCTCCCTCCTATACTCATTCATCACTATCGAGACCACTCTCGGCAACCCTCCTCGCCATTAGAAGGCCATACAGCCTCTAATTTTGACTCTGATTCCTACCAATCCAAGCCACATTTGCACACTGCACCATCTAGCCCCATGCATTAGGGGAATTTTGAGGTCTAAAATGGGCCTCCAAACCAAAAAAGTATTATCAAAATCAACTTTAAAAGAACCAATCACATTCCAGAGAATGACATCATCTACTATAGTTGAGGTGGCATTGCTTGAGTTAAAGGTACTTACTTGTCAATTTCTAAAAGGTAGATGTAAACCCATAGTTTACTCTACTCATAATGGAAAAAATAGCCATACATTACTTTTTAATATAATATTTATATGCTTAGTAATTTTAAGTACTTATAAAATAAAATACTTTAAAATAATTTCAAATATAATAAATATTTTAATATAAAACCTATTATTAAAAGCAAAAATAAAACTTAAAGTCAAAATTCTATGACTTACGTACTTCATATAATGTATATGTAGTACTTCATATTATTATTATATAATATATTATATAATAATAAAAATAAGACTCATTCAAAATTCATTTCATGATTCAAATTTTCATTTATACTTGAGTATTTTGTATGATGAATATGTGGTAGCACTAAATTTATATAAAATATTAAATAAGTTATAAGGCAGTTATAAAATATTATTCACGTTTTAATTTATGTGTGTATATATATATATATATATATATATACACACATAAATTAATAAAGAATAGAATTAATATTGTTATAAATAAATAATTTATTAATTTATATATTTATGATAAATAAACATTGATATAAATTTAAAGTTTAAATTTTAAATGTGTGTAGATTTAACTTTTAGTTAAATTAAACTAAATAATANNNATATATATAAACTTTAACTTAAGTTTAGAATTCATAGTTAAAGTATTTTACTTTATTTTATTTATTACTACTTTCTTTGAGTACATCTATGTACTAAAGTACTTATATTTCTAGTCATATCTATGTATTGTATTAAAGTACTTAAAGTTATAGTCATATCAAAGATATTTTTTTCTTATTTTTATTTTTATACATATTTTCAATTTAACTCAACCATAGTTACATAAATTTAAGTGTAAGAGGTGAGTTGTAGATAAACCTTCCCCACAAAATGACTAGCTCATATTATTTTATTATATCTCTTATGAGGCCCATTTTAGACCTAAAAATTTCCCTAATGTCTAGCATAAATCCCGGCTCCTTCTTTAGAGGGACAGTTAGCAGCAAACCCACATCCATGCCTCACATTGAAACCACAATTGCAGCTAGTGGGCCTAGGTCTGCCACAAACACCATGGTGAGTCTGCAACCCATTAGCAGTGGGCCCACACCAACCCATGTCATTACCATAATACGTCGATTCATACCTAGGGGAAGTGGCCCTTGCATGACTATCTCGACTATCCCCATTGTAGGAAGTCAACTTCAGGTGCCCCCATTCACATAGGGACAACACATTCCTGTAAACCCATGGACGATCGTCACTCCCCCCTCACCAACCTTGGGTCTAACCTCCCATTCATAGCTCATATTAAATTTCCTAATTTGGCCAGGTTAACTAATGACCCAATTAGCCACCAACCCCATTGGCCTCCTGTTCCAACCAAACTCCCCTCATAAATTCCAAAGTTTGAAGGGAAGGCTAGGGAGTGCCCTCAAAATCACATCATGTCGTTTCACCTATGGTGCTCTTCAAACAAAATCACGGATGACTTAATTAGACTCAGGTTGTTCTAGTGCACCCTCACCAGTGTTGTAGCCAAATGGTACATTGAGATACCTCAAGCCTCCTACCTAACCTTCAATTCCTTGGCTTTCATGTTCCTATAGTATTTACAACTCCCTGTCAGATATGATGAAGGGGTGGAGATATTGCTATCTTGCCACCAAAATACTGCGACCCACATAACTGACCACATCCATGAGTGGCGGCGACGTCGTAGTTTGTGCAAGATTCATCTTGACGACAGGATATTTCTGGATTGGTTCCTTAAAACTTTTCTACTGCCTATAACAAAGGATGTTGCATCTGAACGTCCCCAATCCAAAGAGGAGGCCATCTTGAAGGCCCAACAATTTGACTTGATATATGCCTAGTATGGATATCTTTACACCATTATTCCAAATGCCCCAGGGGATATCACCACCCACCGCGATGCTTCAGGGAAATCCCATGCTATGGACGGCATCATAGGCTCCTTCTCCCAACACTAGCGGTACTACATGACACCTCTTGGTATGCCATCATGCACAAGAAACACCCCCAGTGTTACACAAACTTACTTGCTACCTGACTATTCCAGGATGATGTCCCATTCTGGAGCCACAACCTCCTATGCACAAACCATGCCACATCATGTACATGCACTAACTTGGATGGAACAATAGTATTTGGGACAAATGACCGTATTTGTATCCCCTACAACTCTCCTAGTCTACTATGTGCCACCTGCACAAGCCGTTTCAGCACCCATGGGATAATTTTTTGCTCAGTAGAATTGTCCCAAAAAACCATCCCCCAATAACCAACAAGGGAAAGGTATAAATAATTGAACTAGGAATTGGGGTAACAACCAATCGGAAGGATTTATCCCACATCCAAATCCTCCCAACAACACCGGAGCAAACTGGCCAACTCAAAATCCCCAAAAACCCAACCCACCTAAATGAAATGATCCATTACAGACAAATCAGCTGTGCAAACTATGCAACGTCTATGGGAACTATACACATGAGTGCCCCTTCATGGGCCATGCCAAGCAGGTTATTCAAAACGAAGGTTCACGCAGTACCAATGTGGTAGTCCCAGCTCAACCCAACCCAACACCACTATACTGTCCACCCATGGTGGTCCAAAACTCGTTACCACTCCAAGGTTTGGTAGCAACCGCATCCATGGCCCCACCTTCCCCTGCAGCCCCTATTGTAGACCCTCCTATAGAGACAAGGGTTCATCACCTGCTAGGTGTGTCAATTGACGAGGTCAAATTGCATACTAAGAGGAACCAATATGGGTTCACTACCAAAACCAATGACCCATTAGCAACATCCACATCCAACACCACCAACATTCCCCTCCATCTTCCTACACCTCCCTTTTGATGGAACGAACTGAGGACCACGATCCCCCATGTGACAGATTTCCAACAATGCCATGGCTAGAGCTGCAGTGAACTATAGCATCATTGATGACTTGGCCTAGGTACCTACATCCATGTCAACTCTCAAGGTGCTCAAAACATGCCTGCCATAGTGGAAAGCATTGTTATCTGCACTAGGTGCGGTGGAATCCTCTGATTCCAGATTGAACACATTCAATATGGATCAAGGAGAACCCAAAATGCCATCCACCATTGACTTCCAAATTTAGGTCTCAATCCAGAATTTGGTGGTCCATCGATGCATCATCAACAAAGGGGAATCCACCTGTGTTATGTCAACATCTGTCTTACAGAAACTAGGGTCCCCTACCCTTCAATCATCCACTACTACACTCCATGCTTACGATGGCCACCCCACTAAATCCTGAGGCATCCTTCCACATGTACCCATAACATTATCAGCAAAGAAAGTCCTAATTGACATAGACGTGGTCAACGCACAGTTGGACTATAACTTGCTCTTGGGATGAAGCTACATGTATGCCATAAGAGTTGTGGAATCCACCATGTTTCACCTTATGATGTTCCCTCATGACCAGAATATTGTGATCATGGATCAACTGAATTACCATGATCTGCATGGGCCAATGGCACCAGCCAACATTATCCCTACCGTTGACAGCACAAATGCCCCACCATTATATTTCTAGGCCCTGGGTTGTTCATCGAAACCTCTATGGAGACTCCCTTCCTCTTTTTGTCACCTCCACTGACACCAAGTGATATTGCAAATTTTTGCATGCATCATATAGCATTGATACACCCAAACCCCAATCACAACCGTAGCACCAAACGCAACCACAACACCAACCACAGCCACAACACCAACTGCATCTGCAACTCCATCTATAGCCATAGTTCCATCCACAACCACATCTCCATCCACAGCTGAAACCATAGCCAAAGTTGTAAGCTCATTCACAACCTCAACCTCAGTTACTAGGGAAATAGTGGGGTTCATTCCCACTCAACATGATCCTTTTCCTTTTCCTACCATTCAGGATCGTGAGTAAGTCTGTCTTGGAAACCCATAATTTACAGTATTTTAAACTAGGAGTTCTTGTGTGGTACCTTAAACTACCTATGCTACCTCTAAGGCCCCAAGATGTGTTGACTCCTTTCCATCCAATTAAGATGATGTTGCACCTACCTCTAGGTCCATCAAAGACTCCTCCCATCTCCATGTCTGCCCCTCTTCCTCCAACAAAGAATGGGGGCAAGGCCACCAAAAACACAACCAATACCATTTACATGATCTCTAGCATGAGTTTCACTCTTGTCTTGTCGACCATGGAAGATCCACCTGATCTATCCCAGCACCACTTATGCGATGATAGAGAGATCTATAAGGCTGCCTATGGTTTTACCCCATTCCCTTTAAACCATAGTGTGGAATCAATTCTTCCCATAAAATACCAGATTCTGTCACCTCACCTTGCCAACAACCTTCATCTCGATAAGGAGGCATACCTATTCAATGATTCAGATGGTCACCTCTTGAAGAATCCATGCAACATGATCTACCTCAAGAGATTCTATGCCTAATACAACCATCATGAGTCACTTATAGTGTAGTTTTTTTTCATTTTTTTTACATCATTTTTTTTCCATGAGTTGGTGTACCCCTCTAGTAGTAGTTTCTTGTCTAGTTGCAATAATTCCATTGTAGAAATTTATTGCATCATTTTCATGTGAGAAGGTAGATATGATCCCTACCCATGCACTGCGGGTATCCCACTGGAGGGTGTGGTCCCACATCTTCACATGCACACAATATGTTGCATGTTTGATATAGCTACCACCATGCTAGCATACCATCAGGTCCCTAGAATTTTCTTGGAGGTTGAGACCTCTTCGTATCTCCTTAGTTTTCCATGCTCATGTATGAATCATCCTCTACTAGAATAGGAATTTGCCACCATTGTGCGAAAATCTCCCGGGTTGAGAAACAACGTTCTAGAATTCCTCCCTCCATACTGATTCTTAGGTCCATTTCCCAGAGTCATGTCAATTTTCATACCACCATGTGAATCATAAATTGTACGTTGAGCTAGCTCCATACCCATAGGCTCCCATTTGGTCTAGTTTTTCCCTGTGCATCACTGCACTAGGGACAACATCATTAGCTGCTAGTCCAAGTCATCCAGAGTCTGTTGGAGACACGCCTCACACCTCCGCATTCAGTTTTATATCCTCTTTCTTTTGATGATACCATTGTATCATGTTTAATACTTGATTCTCCCAACCTTTCTTGGAGGTCACATTGATTTTTGTGCCTCTTCTGTATCGATTTATGTGCCTCTAATACATTGATATGTGTTCCTCTATTGCATCAATTTGCATGCCTTATCCACAAACCTCCCAGTGCATGTATTGGTATGTTAAAGAGCCACCTACCCCATCCATGTTGCACAGGTGGTCACCTTTGACCACCCTTCACTATCCTTCCATGGGGCACCACTAGTGCCCCCACCTTGGTTGACCATATTGGAGTTTCTATTAAGCTCTTTTCTGACTCCTAGAATAATGAAAAGATCACCAAGCGCATTTGCTTCATATCCCTCCCATTAAAGTATTGGAAAGGGTGTCTACATCGCTTCACTTATCTCCTTTTGTGAACTATGTAGACTACCATACGAAAAGGACCACCTTGGCACACTCAAGACAATAATGTTTCCCTCTGCATCCTTTTATGATTTCTCAGGCATTGGGATCGAACTCTATGAAAAAGTTCATCATGGGTTTCCTTTAAGCTCTTTTCCAACATTCTCATAAAGAAAATATAGCCGAGCAAACTTGGTTTTGTTCATGCTCGTAAAAGTATTTGAATGACCGTCAAGTTAGTACATGTTTAACCTTTTCCAGCCTGATTGGAATACCGATGGTAAAGAAGTCTCTCATCTCCTAAAGGATGGGAGAGCTCTTCTATGTACACTTTTATCCTTTTTTGGGCACAAGAGACTATCAACGAAAAATAGCCCCTAGTAGAGTCTTATTCATGCTTTTAGACTCTCTAAAATTAAAAACACCATTGAGCATTTACTTTCTTGGGCTTGGCAAAAGTCCACGAGATCGTACCATAACATTGTCTTTAGACACCACCCCACATGTAACATTTTGGAATCATTTCCACTTTGGGTCACCTTTGTTCAGAGTATTCTGCAATGGTTCTTCCTTGGATCCCATGAATACCAAAAGTATCTGCCTCCCCCAAGCATTTCCCATCTCCAGTTACGTTCCTGGTATAACTGCTATGATCCTCCTCCCTTGAGTCAGTTTCATTTGCTTCTAGGTAAGCCCTATCATTGTACTCTAAAGAAAGGAATTTTGAGTCCCCCGTGATTCCCTACCCCTATTTCCTATTTCAGTGTGTCAGTCCCATATTGTTTCACACCTTTGGTCATCTCCCTAATGCTCCTGGTCAAGGAAACACCATTTCCTTGGTCAATTGCAAGTCTCCCTCTGTCAATGACAACACATGTATTCCAGAGGATAGACCCAGAGATCCCTATATCTTGGTTTCATTAACCTTCTTGATGAGTTCCTTGGACCACTTGAGAGGAGTCCTTAGTTCATCTCAAGATGGTTGTGTCTCATGTGCTCAACTCCAGCTACACCATCACACCATTGAGATTCGTATAGGGTATTGGTCCGTGCATTATTTGGTCGAAGACCCTATATGTCACCTGACTTTAGCACATTGATGAGTCCATTGAGGGACCCAAATAGTTTCATGTCCCTTGTGATTTATGGGTTGCATTGGAAATAGTGTTTAGAAGCCCCAGAATAGTGCTTTGGTATAGATTCATGATTGATGCAGCACATTGTACCACAGAGACTCTGACTCTCCATCAGTAAGTCCCGATAGCTATGTACCATTCCAGATCCAACAGACCATCAGTCATGAAGATATAGCATTCCATGAGAATTCCATGGGTCCAATGTAGTAGTTCTTCATATCAGTATTGTATTTAACCTCTTATTGAGGCAACCACTAGGTAACAATAGTTGTACATGATCGGCTCTTGCATTTTGGAGCTTATATCACATTATTCTTTTGACATCGTTATGAGCATGGGGATTCCTACCTCGTCCATATACATGTCGCACATTATTTGTATCTCACCCATTGATGGGAACAATATTGATACAAAAACCAAAAACCAAAAGCCACCATGTCCCAACCCAGGAAGCACCACCTCTCCCCATAAAGTCCTATGATGTTCATTAGCCATACAATGAGCTCCTTTCCTCACACATAAAGGGGCAATCTGTTAATCCAAAAAATTACCCGATTATCTCTACATGACCTACACCACACAAAGACATCTATTTCACTACCCTCATTAACCCCCACACCCTTGTAAAGGCTCAAAAACACCAAAAATGGCTTAAAACCCCATAAAAGAGCAAAAATAGCTCTCAAAGGGGCTAAAACTTCCAAAAAGGGGTTAAAACCACTAAAAGGAGCTTAAAACCATAAAGGAGCTAAATAATGGCTGAAAAGGGATTAAAGTCCAAAAAAGGGGCTAAATCCTTGACCAAGGGCTTAAAACCCTAAAAAGTAAAAAAAAAATCTATAAATACAAGGGTGGGGGTCACTCTCAAAACATTCCTTCTCTACCTACCATTACTCTACTCGTATGAGTTCCTTAAGACCCATCTCTCTCAAGTCATTCATCCCTCTCCCTCACTTGCTCCATTAGCCAAATCCAATTCCATAGAGAGGTAGCTTCTTGCTAGGGCATGGTGGCCCATTTCATCAAAACCAGAAGGTATAATGTGTGTTTTTTGTTAATATCTTAGTTTTGTAGATTGTTTTATTTGCAAGTGGTTTTTCTCACATTATTTTGTAGGTTCTCCATTAATAGTGTCCTACAGGTTTTGCTTGGTTCACTAACCCTTTCCTGCAAGTTTTCTCTTCTATCCACATAGACCCTATCCTTTTGTCCTATAGACGAAGGGTAGCTATTTCTGCATGTAGCTGGGGTGAAATCCCTACTACAAGGTGGAGTAGGGAAAATAGAGAATGATATAGGGTAGATATGTGTGTATGAGTGGGGTTTAGAGAGAGAGAGAGAGAGAGAGAGAGAAAGCTTAGCAATATTATGGGTTTGAGTAGGAGGGTAATTAAAGAGAAGGGAAGGACTATAGAGTAAGATAGAAAGAGAGGTGGGAAAGGAGGTTCAAGTATATAGGGAGATAGATGGTGGGGGGTTGTTAATGATATAGTGAGGTGGATTAGAAGAAGCATAGAGAGAGTGCATGCTAATAGATAGTGGGAGAGAGAGAGAGAGAGAGAGTATGAGGGGGTGGATATTGGTGGGAGTATTAGGGGAAAATAGAGATAGAGGGTTGGCTTAGGGGTAGAGAGAATGAGAGAGAGAGAGAGAGAAAGTATGAGGGGGTGGATATTGGTGGGAGTATTGGGGGGAAATATAGATAGAGGGTTGGCTTAGGGGTAGAGAGAGAGAGAGAGAGAGAGAGAGAGAGAGAGAGAGGAAGAGAAAGAAGGAAATAATGTGGGTGTCAAGGGGTTGGGGAAGATAAGAAAGTGTGGGGGTTAAGGGTAGGTGGACAAGTAAGAAAGAGAGAGAGAGAGATAGATATAGAGGGATGGAGGAGGGGAGATAGATGTAGGTGTGGAATTCTGGGAGAGAGACAGAAAGACAGAGATATTGGGGGGTTTGAGTTTAACGAGAAGGAAATTTAAGGAGAAGGGGAGAGAGGGGAGTTGGGAGAAGATACATAAAGAGAGAGATAGAAAGGAATATATAGAGATAGATAGATAGATATGGTGGGGATTGGTTTGTGGTTTGGGGGAGGGATATTAGGGGAAGCATGGGGGGGTTCAAAAATCATGAGAGAGAGAGAGAGTGGGTGTTAGATAATTTTATGAGAGAGATAGGGGTAGGAGTTATGTGTAGGTGGAAGTGTAGGGGTGAGAGAGAGGGGTTAAGAAAGGCTTAGGGTAGAGGGAAGTGATAGAAAGAGGGAGGAGAGATGTTAGTGGTTGGGGCAGGGGAGAGAGAGAGTAGAGGGTGTGAGGGAGTAGTGAAAGAGAGAGGGGTGGGGTTTAGTGGTAGGTAGAGAGAGAGAGAGAGCTAAGGGGGGATTGATTAAGGATTGGGGGGAGGAGGGGGCATTTGGAAGAGAAAGAGTTACACATTGATAGGGTTATGTGTTTGGTGAGGATGAGTGAAGTTAGATATAAGTTGGGTATACTAGACGAGTGGGTGGGTGAGGGGTAGGGAGAGATACATATATAGATAGATATATAGATAAGTAGGTTGGTAGGTAGAGTGTGTGAGGCATGGTTAGGGAGGTTGGAGTATATAGGGTGAGAGATGGTGGGTTGTTAGTTAGTGGGATTAGTATAAAAATAGAGACAAGGAGGGATTATAGATAATAAGAGGTAAAGACATAAATCAGAAGTGAAAGGTTTGTTGAAGTAGGAGAGAGAGAGAGAGAGAGAGAGAGAGAGAGAGAGATTGGGGTTGGAGATATATATATAGAGAGAGAGGGTGGGGTTAGGGGTACAAAGAGAGAGAAAAAGAGAAGGTAGGTGTTAGTGGGTTGGGCAAAGAGAAATGGGTGGAGTTTAAGGATAGGTGGAGGTGTATGAGATAGAGAGAGTGAAAGAGAGAGGTAGTTAGTAGGCATTAGATGGAGTATTGGAGAGGGAGAGAGAGAGAGTAGGCACGTTACCTATAGGGGGTGGGAGCATGGAGGTGAGTGTGTATGTTTGTGAGAGATATAGAGAGGGGGGTTGGATTAGGGAGTAGGGTGAGAGAAAGGGGGGTGGGGGTTAGGGGTATGTGGAGGAGCATTATGTTTGTGAGAGGGAGAGAGAAAGAGAGAGAGGGAGAGAGGGTGGGGTTTGGGATAGAGAGAGAGGGGGGGCATAGACAAAGTGATAGTGAGGAGATGGTGGGGTTAGGAGTGTAAATACAAAGAAAGTGAGAGATGTCATGTGTTAAGGGTTGAGGAAGAGAGAAATTGGTTGGGCTTAGGGGTACATGTAGGAGAGAGAGAGAGAGGGGGGGTGGGAGGGAGAGAGAGGGGGGGATGGGAGGGAGAGAGAGAGGATGAGAAGGGGGGATAAATTAAGGATAGGGGGAGTATGGGCTTTTGGAATAGAAATATGTAGATATAAAAACGTTTATGGGATTGGTGAGGATGAGTGAAGTTAAAAGTAGGTGGACAGATATGGAGTTGAGAGAGAGAGATGAGGGTAGGGTCGATCAAGGGGATGGGTGTATATAGGGTGTTTAGGGAAAGAAATATTTAGGGATCATAAGGATTAGGGTTTCAAGAAAGGAGTATGGATGTTAGAGAGAATGGGGGTACACTTAAGGAGTGGTAGATGTGTGGTAGGGGGAGAGGGAGAGAGATAATATGGGGGAGGAGTATTAGATGAGAGATATGGCGGTGAGGGGTAAGTGGAGTATGAAAGGTGTTATGTAAAGAGAGAGGAGGGTTATGAGTAGAGAGAGATATTAGGGAGAGAGATAGATGAGGGTGTGATTACGTGTAGTGGTACAAGGGGGGTTAGGGAAGAGAAAGATATGGAGATCGAGGAGTTTAGATTTTTGGGGAGGAAGAGAGATATTAGAGAGAAAATGGGTTTAGAAAATGAGAGAGAGAGGGGGGCGTAATGGGGAGGATAAGGGAAATAAGAGAAATGGGTGGGGTATATGGGGTGGAGAGAGAGAGTGACAAATGGAAGGTGATTAGTGATAGTGAGGTGGGTATTATAAGACATGTAGAGAGAGAGAGTGGGGTAAGGGTTAGGGGGATTAGGAGAAAGAGAAAGGGGCGTTATAAATTGACATGGGGATTATAGAGAGAGAGGGTTGATAAGGGTTAGGTGGGGAGGGGAGAGATAAAGAGGAGTTTGATAGTGAGTGTGTGTATGAGAGAGAGAGGGGGGGGGGTTTATGCAGTATAAGGGGAGAGAGAGGGGTGGGGGTTAGGGGAAGGTAGAGGAGTAGCTGGTTGATAGAAAGAGAGAGAGAGAGAGATGGAGATCTCAGGGGGGGTCACTATGGGTAGGGATATAAGGGGAGAGAGAAAGAGGAGATTGGTGGTGAGTGTGTGTATGAGAGAGAGAGCGCAGGGGTGTTATGGAGTAAGAGGGGATAGAGAAGTCTAGGGGTTAGGGTAGCTTGAGTAGGAGTTTGAGAGAGAGAGAGAGAGAGAGAGAGAGAGAGAGAGATGGATATTTGAGTTGGGTTTACTATGCATAGGGAGATAAAGGGGGTTGGGGAGTGAAAGAGTTAGATATCATGAGTTTGATGGGTTTACAAAGGAGTATTGAAGTTAGAGAGAAGGTGGTTATAATAGGTAGGTGTAGGGTATGAAGAGAGATAGGTGGAGGGAGAGGGAGAGAGAGCAGAGGGAACATCTTAAGGATTTTTTGGAGAGAGAAATGGGTTGGGTTTATGGATATGTGAAGATGTTAAGGGGAGAGAGGGAGAGGTGGGTTAGTAAGGTTGGGACGAGGAGTGGATAGATGAAGAGAGGGAGGACAAAGGTTAATGGTAGGGGTAAGAGTATTAAGGTGCCTTTGTGTGTGTAGAGAGAGAGAAGGAGAGAGAGAGTGGAGGGGGGGCATTAGAGAGTAGGTCAAGAGAGAGAGGGGTGGGGGTTAGGGGTAGGAGGAGTAGAGGGTCAGGAGAGAAAAAATAGAGAGATAGAGAGTGGGGAGTAATGATTAGTTATAGGATTCGGGGGCATGAGAGAGGAGTGGTGGTTTGGTAAAGAGAGAGAGAGAAATGGTGAGGTTAGGAGTAGACAGAGAGGGAGAGGATGAGAGGTCATGTGTTAGGCCCATTGGGGTAGAAATAAATGGGAGAGGATTACATATAATATTCAGAGTAGAGAATTAGGGAGAAGTGTAGGCTAAGAAATGAGAGAGAGAGAGAGAGAGAGAGAGAGAGAGAGAGATACGTTGGGTTATATAGTGAGGTATATGGTGGGGGTCTATTACCGGTAGGGGGTATTAGTAAAAACATGTAGAGGGGGGCTTATGGAGAGAGAGAGAGAGAGAGAGAGAGAGAGAAAAAGAGAGAGAGAGAGAGAGGATTGGGTGACAGAGAGAGAGAGAGGAGAAAGAGAGAATGGGTTTAGGGAGAGAGAGATGGTGTGATTAAGGGTAGAGATAGGGGGCCAGAGAAGGTGGGTGTTAGGAGGAGTGAGAAAGGAGTGGACATTATGGGTACATGGAGGTGTACATGATATGGAGAGAGAGATAAAGAGAGAGGGGCTTAGTAGGGGTTAGGGGGAGGAAGGGTGTGAATGAGAGAGAGAGAGAGAGAGTAAGGAGAGGAGTTATTTTTATGGGTGGGAGTATGGGGATGGGTGTGTTAAATGGAGAAAGATATTAAGGAAGTGTTAGGGAGGAAAGGGAGAGAGAAAGAGTTGGGGGTTAGAAGGAGGTGGATTAGTATGGGGTTGAGAGAGAGAGGGGGGATGTGATTCAGGGTGTCAAGAAGGATAAGGGTTGGAGAGATAAAGAGATATAGATTAGGAGTGAGAAAGTATTGGACATTATGGGTGCATAGAGGAGTACATGAGTGAGAGAGAGAGATGGGGGTAGTAGGGATTAGGGGGAGTAGGGGTGAGAGAGAGAGAGAGTGAGGAGGGGAGGAGAGTTATTTGTAGGGGTATGCATGTGTTAAAGGGAGAGATATAACGAGTAATTGTTAGGGAGGAAAGGGAGAGACAAAGAAGTGGGGGTTAGAAGTAGGAATATTAGTATGGGGATGAGAGAGGGGGGGTGTGATTCAAGGTATGAAGAAGGATAGGGGTCAGGGAGATAAAAATATATAGATTAGTAGGTTTGGGAGTTTTGGGAGGAGTATTTTGGTTAGAGAGAATAACAATATATTTGAGGACTATGGGGTGTGGATAAGGGACAAGGAGATTGATAGAGAGATAGAGGGGGGTTTAAACAAAGACAGGGGGCTTAGGTGTAGAGAGAGAAAGAGGGAGAGAGGGTAGGTGTTAGTAGATTGGCAGAAAAGAGAAAGTGTTGGGTTTTAAGTGTAACTGGAGTAGTAGACATAGAGAGTAAAATATGATAGCGATATGGGGATGAAGAGTGGGGGTGTTAGGGGTGTTTTGTGAGTTAGAGGTTTGGCAAGGAGGAGGGATTTTAAAAAGAAGGGAGAAGTATATAGAAAGAGAGATATAGGTTAGTAGGGAGGTTTTGGTAAATAGGGTGGTAGATGGTGGGGGGATGGTTAGTGGTAAATGGAGGGGGATTAGCATAAACATAGAGATTATGGGGGCTTATGGATTATGTGTGTGTGTATGTGTGTGTGTGTGTGTGTGTGTGTGTGTGTGTGTGTGTGTGAGAGAGAGAGAGAGAGAGAGAGAGAGAGAGAGAGAGAGAGATGGTGGGGTTAGGGGTAGAAAGACAAATATAGATAATAGGTAGCTATTAAGCAAATGGGGTAGTGATAAATGGTTCAAGGTTAGATGTAGGTGGTGTATTAGAGAGAGAGAGAGTGTGAGAGAGGGATTTATTAAGTGTTAGGGGAGGAGGGGGGATAGAGAGGGAATATGGGAGTTAGTTGTAGATGTGGGAGAATGGGAGTGAGTGTGTGTTAGAGAGAGAGTGAAGGGAGTTAGGGAATAGGGGGGGAGAGGAAAGGGTTATGATTACGGCTAGGTGGATTATTAGGGAGTTGAGAGAGAGAGAGAGAGAGAGTGCGAGAGAGGAGGCAAGGTGATCAAAGGTAGGTGGAAGGTGAGGGTTGGAGGAGATAAAGAGATAGAGATTAAGATAGTTATGGGTTTGAGGAGAAATGCCATTATAAATAGTTGATGTATATTTAATGAGTCTTAAGGTGTGGAGTAGGGATAGGGAGATTGAGAGAGGGGGCGTGGGTAGAGAGAGAGAGAGAGTAAGTGGGTAGAGAGAGGTAGATGGAGCATGCTTAGCCATAGGATTAGGAGAGAGAGAGAGAGAGAGAGAGAGAGAGAGAGAGAGAGGATTTGGGCATAGATAAAGAGAGAGCGCATGGGTGCTAGTGGGTTGGGGAAGAGAAAAAGTGGTGATGGTTAGGTGTAGGGGTTATGGGTTTGAGGAGGAGTAGTATAGTTATAGAGAAGTGGGGTATAATTTAGGTGCCTCAGGGTGTGGAGTAGGGAGAGGGAGATTGAGAGAGAGGTGGGTAGATAGAGAGAGAAAGAGAGGGGGGTGGGTGTTTAGTGGTAGGATTAGGAGAGAGAGATATTTAGGGGAGTTTGATGAGAGAGAGATAGGATTTGGGTGCAGATAGAGAGAGAGGGAGAGAGCGTGGGTTCTATTGGGTTAGGGAAGAGAGAAAGTGATGATGGTTAGGGGTAGGTGGAGTAGGTAAAATAGATAATTATATAGGGTAGATGGGTATGAGTGGGGGGTTATAGTTAGAGAGAGAGAGAGAGATTGGGGTGATTATGGGTTTTAGGAGAAGGAGGGTGGTTAAAGAGAAGGAGAGGAGTATAGAGTAAGAGAGAGAGAAAGAGGTGGGAAAGGAGGTCCAGGTATATTGGGAAATATATGGTGGGTGGGTGATTAGTAATAAGGGGAGGAGGATTAGAAGAAACATAGAGAGAGGGAGTTCTTATGGATGGTGGAAGAGAGAGAGAGAGAGGGAGGGAAAGCATGAGGGGGTGGTTATTAGTAGGAGTATGGGAGAGAAAGTGAGAGCGAGCAAGAGGGAGGGAGACAGAGAGGGAGATAGGCTAGGGTTATGGGTAGAGAGACAAAGGAAGAGAAAGAGGAAAATAATGTGGGTGTCAAAGGGTTGGGGAATATATAAAAGCATGGTGGTTAGGGGTAGGTGGATGAGTAGGGAAGAGAGAGAGAGAGAGAGAGAGAGAGAGAGAGAGAGAGAGAGGGTGGAGGTGGTTAGTGGTGTGAGGGAGGGGAATTAGGGGAAACATAGATTGGGGATTAGAAGTAAGGGGGAGAGAGAGAGAGGTGGGGGGATATAGTGGGTGTCATGTGATTTAAGGAGAGAGATAGGGGTGGTATTTATGGGTAGCTAGAAGAGTATGCAAGAGAAACAGAGGGGGTTAAAAAGGGTTTGTGGAGAGAAGAGTGATATAAAGAGGGGGGAGGTTAGTGGTTGGGGTGGGAGTAGGCAAGTGATTGTGTTTAAGAGAGAGAGAGAGAGAGAGAGAGTAGAGGGTGTGAAGGAGTAGGGAAAGAGAGAGGGATGTAGGCTCAGTGTTTGGGTTTAAGAGAGAGAGAGATAGAGAGAGAGAGCTAAGCGAGGATTGATGAAGGATAAGGTGAGGAGGAGGGATTTTATAGAGAAAGAGTTAGATATTAATAGGGCTATGTGTTTGGTGAGGATGATTGAAGTTAGAAATAAGGTGGGTTTACATGGGGATTGGGTAGAGAGAGAGAAAGAGAGAGGTGTGGGTAGGGAGGTTGGAGTATACAGGGTGAGATATGGTGGGCTCTTAGCTAGTGGGATTAATATAAACATAGAGAAAAGGAGGGCTTATAGATATCAGGAGATAAATACATAGAGTGGAAGAGAAAGGTTAGTTGTAGTAGGGGGGAGAGAGAGTAGGTGGAGTTAGGGTTATATATATATATATATAGAGAGAGAGAGAGAGAGAGATATTGAGGGAGGGGTTACGGGTAGAGAGAGAGACAAAGAGAAGGAATGTGTTAGGGCATTTGGAGATAGAGAAATGGGCGGGGTTTAGGGATAGGTAGATATGTATGGGAGAGAGAGAGGGTGAAAGAGAGAGGAAGTTAGTAAGGGTTAGAAGTATTTGAGAGAGAAAGAGAGGGAGGAGGAAAATTAGTTATAGGGGTGGGAGTATGGAGGTGAGAGTGTGTGAGAGAGAGAGAGAGGGGATTTGGGTTAGAGGTATGTGGAGGAGTAGTAAGTTTGAGAGAGAGAGAGAGAGAGAGAGAGAAATATGGTGGGATTAGGAGTATATTTATAGAGAGAGAGTGAGAGATGTCATGTGTTAAGGGGTTGGAAAAGAGAGAAGTGGGTTTGTATTAGGGATAGGTGCATGAGTATGGGAGAGAGAAAGAGTTAGAGAGGGGTTTAGTAATTGTTAGGGGAAATATTGGAGAGATAATGATAGGGAGAAGGGAGGTTAGTGGTAGGGGTGTGGGTATGGAGGTGTGTATGTGTGGGTGTATGAGGGAAAGAGAAAGACATGGGTGTTAGGTCCCATGGGGAGACAAGTGTGGGTGAGATTTAGGTTTAGGTGGATGAGTATGGGTATACATATACATACATACATACATACATACATACATACATACATACATACATACATACATACATACATACATATGTATGTATGTATGTATGTATGTATGTATGTATGTATGTATGTATGTATGTATGTATGTATGTATACATATACATACATATATACATATATCTATGTGTATGTATGTATAGAGACAAAGAGAGGGAATGGAGAGGGAGCATTAGGGAGTAGGGCGAGAGAGAGAGGAGGGGTGTTAGGGGCATGAGAAGGAGTAGAGGGTTGGGAGAGAAAGATATATGGTGAGGTTAGGATTAGAGAAAGAGAGAGGTTGACAGGTCATGTGTTAGGCACATTGGGGAAGAGATAAATGTGAGGCGCTTAGGGATAGTTGTAGGAGCATGGGGGAGAGAGAGAGAGAGAGAGAGAGAGAGAGAGAGAGAATAAAATATGGTAGGGATATGGGGATGAGGAGTATAGAGAGAGAGAAAGGTGGAAAGGGAGGTTGTGGTAAATAGTGAGATATATAGTAGGGGGTTGGTTAGTGGTAGAGGAGGGATTGTGGAGAGAGAGAGAGGATGGGGTTAAGGAGAGAGAGGTGGTGGGGTTAATGGTAGAGAAATGGAGAGGGAGAGAAGGTGGGTGTTAGGAGGAGTGAGAAAGAAGTGGAAATTAGGGGTACATGGAGAAGTATGGCAGAGAGAAAGAGTGAAAGAGGGTCTTAGTAACGGTTGGGGGGGGGGTTTAGAGGGAGGAGGAGATTTAGTTGTAGGGGTGGGAGTATGGGGACAAGTGTGTTAGATATAAAGATAATGAGGGAGTGTTAGGGAAGAGAGGGAGAGATAAAGCGATGGGTGTTAGGGGTAGGTAGATTAGTAGAGGGTTGGGAGAGAGAGGGGGGGTGATTAGGGATAGCAAGAATGCTAGGGGTTGGGAATATAGGGAGATAGAGACTAGGAGTTGTAAGGGTTTGGGGAGGAGTATTCGTTGTTAGATATGGGGTTATACGTAAGTTCTATTGGGATGCGTAGTAGTGATAGGGGGATTGAGAGGGAGATAAGGGGTGTCAAGAAAGAGAGAGAGAGAGAGAGGGGTGTAGTGGTTAGTGGTAGGATTAAGAGAGAGAAATATAGAGGGGGGTTTGATGAAAGAAAGGGGACTTGGATGTAAAAAGAGAAAGAGGGAGAGAGGGTAGGTGTTAGTGGGTTATGTGTTTGGGGAGGAGGAGGGTTGTTAAAGAGAAAGGGGGAGTATAGAGAGAGAAAGAGATAAAGATGGGTAGGGAGGCTTAGGTAAATATGGGGATAGATGGTGAGGGGATGGGGATTAACATAAACATAGATATTATGGGGGATTATGGATATCAAGAGAGAGAGGGGGGGTGGGGATAAGGGGATAAAGAGAGAGAGACACATAGTGTGGTTTGGTAGACATAGACAAACAAAGAGAGAGGGTAGGTGTTAATGGATTAGGGTAGTGAGAAAGGGTTTTGGGTTAGTCGTAAGTGGAGTAGTAGAGAGATAAGGTGTGTGAGTATGAGAGAATGGTTTTGTAAGGATTAGTGGGAGGAGGGGGGATGGGGGCTTAGTGTTTGGGTTTGAGAGAGAGAGAGATAGAGAGAGAGATAGCTAAGCAGGGATTGATTAAGGATAATGGGAGGAGGAGGGATTTGATAGAGAAAGAGTTAGATATTAATAGGGTTATGTGTTTGGTGAGGATGATTGAAGTAAAAAAGAAGGTGGGTTTATGTGGGGATTGGGTAGAGAGAGAGAGAGGCATGGGTAGAGAGGTTGGAGTATACAAGGTGAGAGATGGTGGGTTGTTAGTTAGTGGGATTAATATAAACATAGAGAAAAGGAGGGGGAGATAAATAGGAGATAAATACATAGAGTGGAAGAGAAAGGTTAGTTGTAGTAGGGGGGAGAGAGAGTAGGTGGATTTAGGGTTATATATATATATATATATATATATATATATATATATATCGAGGGAGGGTTTAGGGATAGGTGGAGGTGTATGGGAGAGAGATAGGGTGAAAGAGAGAGGAAGTTAGTAAGGGTTAGGAGAAGTATTGGAGAGAGAAAGAGAGGGAGGAGGAAAATTAGTTATAGGGGTGGGAGTATGGAGGTGAGAGTGTGTGTGAGAGAGAGAGAGAGAGGGGGATTTGGGTTAGAGGTATGTGGAGGAGTAGTGGGNGGTTTGAGAGAGAGAGAGAGAGAGAGAGAGAGAGAGAGGGAGAGAGAGAAATATGGCGGGGTTAGAAGTATATTTAGAGAGAGAGAGTGAGAGATGTCATGTGTTAAGGGCTTTGAGAAGAGAGAAATGGGTTTGTATTAGGGATAGGTGCATGAGTATGGGAGAGAGAAAGAGTTAGAGAGGGGTTTAGTAATAGTTAGGGGAAATATTGGAGAGATAACAATAGGAAGAAGGGAGGTTAGTGGTAGGGGCATGGGTATGGAGGTGTGTATGTGTGGGTGTATGAAGGAAAGAGAAAGACATGGGTGTTAGGGACCATGGGGAGACAAGTGTGGGTGAGAATTAGGTTTAGGTGGATAAGTATGGGTATACATATACATACATATATACATATATCTATGTGTGTGTATGTATGTATGTATACATAGAGAGAGAGAGGGAGTGGAGGGGGGGCATTAGGGAGTAGGGTGAGAGAGAGAGCGGGGGTGTTAGGGGCATGAGAAGGAGTAGTGGGTTGGGAGAGAAAGATATATGGTGAGGTTAGAATTAGAGAAAGAGAGAGGTTGATAGGTCATGTGTTAGGCACATTGGGGAAGAGATAAATGGGAGGGGCTTAGGGATAGTTGTAGGAGCATGGGAGAAAGAGAGAGAGAGAGAGAATAAAATATGGTAGGGATATGGGGCTGAGGAGTAGAGAGAGAGAGAAAGGTGGAAAGGGAGGTTGTGGTAAATAGTGAGATATATAGTGGGGGGTTGGTTAGTGGTAGAGGAGGAATTATGGAGAGAGAGAGAGTGAGAGGTGGTGGGGTTAATGGTAGAGAAATGAAGAGGGAGAGAAGGTGGGTGTTAGGAGGAGTGAGAAAGGAGTTGACATTAGGGGTACATGGAGAAGTATTGGAGAGAGAAAGAGGGAAAGAGGTTCTTAGTAAGAATTAGGGGGGGATTTAGAGGGAGGAGGAGAGTTAGTTGTAGGGGTGTGATTATGGGGACAAGTGTGTTAAATATAGAGATAATGAGGGAGTGTTAGGGAGAAAGCGGT
This sequence comes from Pseudotsuga menziesii, assembly GCA_001517045.1. Taxonomy (NCBI): domain Eukaryota; kingdom Viridiplantae; phylum Streptophyta; class Pinopsida; order Pinales; family Pinaceae; genus Pseudotsuga; species Pseudotsuga menziesii. The sequence continues at coordinate 70,822 of LPNX010934865.1, read as the reverse complement.
GGGTGTTAGGGTTAGGTGGATTAGTAGAGGGTTGGGAGAGAGAGGGGGGTGATTAGGGGTATCAAGAAGGCTAGGGGTTGGGAAGATAGGGAGATAGAGACTAGGAGTCTTAGGGGTTTGGGGAGGAGTATTTGTGGTTATAGATGAGGTTATACTTGAGGACTATTGGGATGTGTAGTAGTGATAGGGGAATTGAGAGGGAGATAAGGGGTGTGAAGAAAGAGAGAGAGAGAGGGGGGGGTAGTGGTTAGTAGTAGGATTAAGAGAGAGAAATATAGAGGGGGGTTTAATGAAAGAAAGGGGATTTGGATGTAAAAAGAGAAAGAGGGAGAGAGGGTAGGTGTTAGTGGGTTATGTGTTTGGGGAGGAGGGTTGTTAATGAGAAAGGGGGAGTATAGAGAGATAAAGAGATATAGATGGGTAGGGAGGCTTAGATAAATATGGGGATAGATGGTGAGGGGATGGGGATTAACATAAACATAGAGACTATGGGGGATTACGGATATCAAGAGAGAGAGATAAAGAGAGAGAGGGTGGGGATAAGGGGATAAGGAGAGAGAGACACATAGTGTAGTTTGGTAGACATAGACAAACAAAGAGAGAGGGTAGGTGTTAATGGATTAGGGTAGTGAGAAGGATTTTGGGTCAGTTGTAAGTGGAGTAGTAGAGAAATAGGTGTGTGTGTGAAAGAGAATGGTTTTGTAAGGATTAGGGGGAGGAAGGGGCATAGAGAGGCAAGAGGGTATTTAGTTGTAAAGGTGGGAGAATGGTTGTGAGTGTACTTTTTAGAGAGATAATGGGGTGAGTTTTGGAGTAGAGGGAGAGGGGAAAGGGTGATGGTTAGGGGTAGGTGGATTAGTTAGGGCAATTAGAGTTAGGGGGAAGGAAAAGGTTGGAGGAGATAAAGAGATATAAATTAAGAGGGTTATTAAGGAGGAGTAGTGTAGTTATAAATTAGTGGGATATATTTTAGGAGTGTGGTGATGTTGAGTAGGGAGACATATATTGAGAGAGAGGGGGGTTGAGGGAGAGAGAGAGGGTGCATAGAGGGAGAGAGAGAGAGAGAGTGGTTGGCAGTAGCATTAGGAGAGAGGGAGATAGAGAGAGAGGGGATTAGGAAAGAGAGAGAGAGGTTCAAGGAGAGAGGGAGGGAGAGAGCATGGGTTTTAGTTTGTTGGGAAAGAGAGAAAGTGTTGAGGGTTAAGAGAGAGAAAGAGGGATAGAGAGAGATAGAGAGAGATAGAGAGAGAGATTGAGGGTAGTTAAAGAGAAGGGAAGGAGCAAAGAGTGGGAGGGAGAGATAGAGAGGTGGGAAAGAAGGTTTGGGTAAATAGGGAGATAGATGGTGGTGGGTGGTTAGTGTTAGGGGGAGGGGGATTATTATGGATAATAAGAGAGAGAGAGAAAGAGAGCATGAGGGGGTGGTTACTAGTAGGAGTATCAAAGAGAGAGAGAGAGAGAGAGAGAGAGAGAGAGAGAGAGAGAGAGAGAGAGAGATAAAGAAGGTTTGATTAGGGATAAAGAGAGAGAGGGAAAGAATATGTGTGTCAAGGGGTCAAGCAAGAGAGAAAGGTGTGAGGGTTATTTATATATATATATATAGAGAGAGAGAGAGAGAGTCATAAAGAGGGAGTTTATTAGTGGTAATGGTGAGGAGTGGGGTTGGGGTAGAGAATTCAATAGATATAAAGAAGGTTAGGGGTTTGGTGACTAGTAAGGAAATTAGAGAGAAGGGGGGTATATATGAGTAGTTTGGGAGTTGGGAGAGAGAGAGAGAGAGAGAGAGAGAGAGAGGTGTTAGGAGAAAGAGATGGGTGGTTAGGTAGAGATAAGTGGGGTAGAGATAGGGGGATGCATATTGGGGTATAAATAGAGATACCAAGAGGGGAATCTATCAGTTTAGAGAGGGTGAAACCTAAATGGAAGGGGGGAGAGTAAAGGGAGAGAGAGAGAGAAGTGCATAGGGAGGTCGGGTAGATACATAGAGAGAGAGAGAGGTGGTAGTTGGGTGGATTGGTTAGAGGTAGCAGGAGGGTCATTAGGAGAAACATAAAGAGGGCACAATTTAGGTATATATGAAAGTTAGAGATAGTTAGGGGTGGTTAGTGGTAGGAGAGGGATAGAGATAGAGAGAGAATATGTATAAATATATATAGAGGGGAGGAAGAGAGGGAAAGTGTTAGTGGACTTTGGGAGAGAGAAAGGGGTGGAGGTTAGTTGTAGGTGTATGCTTTAGTGAGAGAGAGAGAGAGAGGGGAGCATGGTTTTAAGGATCAGGAGGAGGATGGGAGAGAGTTAAAGAGAGAGGAAGAAGATTATTGGTTGGGTAATGAGAAGGGATTTAAGTGGGGGTGTGTGTGTGTGGGATAGAAAGAG
>LPNX010934865.1:35021-58736 GCA_001517045.1 Pseudotsuga menziesii | reverse complement strand
AGAGAGAGAGAGAGAGAGAGAGAGAGAGAGATTGAGATTGTATGGAAGGGGGATTAGGTGAGATTGTTATGGGTAAGGGGACTAGGATATGTGTTAAGGAGAGAAAGGAGGGGAAATGAGAGAGGGGGGGTAATTATGGGTAGGGTCAGAAGAGTGATTTGAGTAAAGAAATAAATAGATATGGGGTAGTTTATGGGTTTAGAGAGAGAGAGAGAGAGGTGGTTATTAGGGGTAGTGGGGGGGAGAGAAAGAGATAGGGATCATTGGGTTTAGAGGTTTGAGAAGGAGGAGAGAAACTAGAGAGAATAGGGGTATAGGGTAAGCGAGAGAAAGTGGAAAATGGGAGGGTGCTTAGTGGTAGGGGGAGGGGTATTATAAAATACATAAAAAGTGATAGGATAAGGATGAGAGAGAGAGAGAGAGAGAGAGAGAGAGAGAGAGAGAGAGAGATTATGGGGTTTAATTAGGGGTAGGTGGGAGGGGTATTGGGGAAATAAAGAGATAGAGACCAGTAGGGTTATGGGTTTGGGGAGGAGTACGCTAGTTAGAGAGAATGGGGATTTAATTGAGTAGTGGGGATATAGTTAATATTTATAGGGTATAATAATTATAGTTACTAAGATTTGGGTTATAAAATGTAAGTGTCACATGTGTTAAGGTTTTATATTAAGGTCCATAAGACTTACAAAGGTTTAAAGGTTTATATAGTTAAGTTATATGGGTTGGATGATATAGTGGCCAAAGTAGCTAAGGTTTAGAGGGGTTATATGTGATAGGGGTTAAAGTATATAAGTATTATAAGGTAACGTATGTTAAAATAAGTGTATGATATAATTAATAAGGAAAGAGAGTAGGTTGCATGAATAGAGTGTCAACAAAGGGGGGTCCCTCGTTAGACCACTTTAAAAACCTTGTGTAGACATGGTCGACCACCCGACTTGGGGCGTACTAGGAGGGCTTCTCTGGGAGTTACCTCCCTCCACCTATTACTAGCGCAATGGCATCCTAGTTCCCAGTTACAACAAAAGGCACATGTGTCAAGATACCGAGTTAGAAAATTGTTTCCAGGCAATTTCCCAAAATGGTCCTTTGAAAACACTCTACACATGACTTTCAATATAAATCCTATGGCCAACATACTAATGCAAATACTATAACAAAAATGTATACAAATTTATATCGATAAAAAAGTAAATTTATAAATATAAAAGAAAGATATATTAACCATGATTTTTTTTTATAACAATTCACTACTATTAAAATTAAATAAGACAACAATTATAATATAACAAAACACTAAACTATTTCATCATCCACACTATCCAATCATAGAATATATATAAAATCAATTTCAATATACACTATGATATCATAAAATATGCATATAAATTTTCAAGGGTTTAAGACTTATAAAGGTTAAAATTAGTAGGATTTATAAATGTTATGTTCTAAAAGTTAGTGGTTACAAGTTATATGGGTTGGATGATATAATGACCAAAGTAGCTAAGGTTTAAAGGGGTTATGTGTGATAGGGGTTAAAGTAGATATGATTTATAAGGTAACAAATGTTAAAATAAGTGTATGGTATAACTACTAAGGAAAGAGAGTAGGTTGAATGTATAGTGTGTCGACAAAGGGGGGTCCCTCATTAGACCACTTTAAAAACCTTGTGTAGACATGGTCGACCACCCAATTTGGGGTGTACTAGGAGGGATCCTCTGGGAGTTACCTCCCTCCACCTATTACTAGTGAAACGACGTCCTAGTTCCTAGTTACCAAAAAAGGCACATGTTGAGTTAGGAAATTGTTTCCAGACAATTTCACAATATGGTCCTTTGAGAACACTCTACACATGACTTTCGATAGAATTCCTATGGCCAACGTACTAATTGGTAAACACTATAATAAAAATGTATACACATGTATATCCTTAAGAAAAAAGTAAACTTATAAATATAAAAGAAAGATATATTAACCATGATTTTTTTAAAACAATTCACTATCATTAAAAGTAAATAAGATAACAATTATAATCTAACAAAACACTAAACTATTTTTACATCCACACTATCCAATCATAGAATACATATATAAAAGCAATTTCAATTAAATAGTTAATAATATTTTGTAAACCTAATGAAGAAATTCAATACACTATGATATCATAAATATGCATATAACTAATTTAATTCAATTTTAATTATCAATATTTTGCAAACTTAATTATTAAAGCCAATTTTAAACACATTTGTTTACTATTTACTAATTTAAAGCAAACCCTAACAACCTATTAATAAAAATTGGTTATACTATTTCTAATCATATCAATTCATTATCATAAAATTTTACTAAAACAATATAAAAAAATAAATATTCAAATTTTAAATTAGAAATAAAATAAAAGGTTATAAAAAATTGACAAAACTAGTTCTAAGTTTAAAATACAAACAAAGATTAATCTAGAAATATATAATTAAAGTAAATTCATATTTTGATTTTAGTGATTCACCATATTTTATGAAATTTTTACATTTATTATTTTAATTAAAAATTAAATAAAAAAAATACTCCTTAAAGATAAGTATTTCTAAAAAAACCTATTTTTCCAGCATGTAACACTTAAGTTGGTGAGCTATACTACCATGATAATGACCAATCTGTTCCTGCTACCTAACGTGGACATAGACTTGTTCATGCTAACAGACATGGACTTTGAACCTATATAGTTGTCATTTTAACTGCTTGTTCCTAAGAAGGGTTGAAACAAACTCAAATGGATCATTCTGTATTATTTTCTTTTCTTTCAATATGATACATTAAGTAAAAAAGCAACATGGTTCAAGCATGTGGAAGAAGCAAAAATTCTTATGAATTTATTCCCCTTACGTGACTAATGAATTTATCTAAAATCCTGTTTGCGCCTTGTCTAGTATGAAAATCCTGTGATTGATATAATTCATTCTGGAAACCCGTGGTTAATGGTGGTAACATGAGTTAGGATAGGCTAAGTGGATAATTTTTGTTTAACTTTGAATCAAGTTCCAAACAAAGGGGAAATGTTGGGAACTTATATATAAAAGGAATAATGGATAAAAAAATTGGAAACTTGTATATATCCTTATTTTTGTCAAGTAGAATGTATTTTAAAATACAATGTAATTTTAAAAAGATCATATATAATTTGAAATGATGATGCTTTGAAGTTTTTATTTGACATTCTCTCAATTAATTAGGAGATCTAAATAAAGTAAAAAAAAATAAAGAAATTAAAGTAAAATTGAATAATAATAATAAAGGTTATTAATTTAATTAGAAAAACTAAATCAAAAGAAAGCTCACAAAAATATTAATTCAATTAAAAATTAAGAATAAAAAGATTTTAATATTTAAAAATAAATAAAATTATGAAGAACTTCTAATATTTAAAAATAAATAAAATTAAGAATTTGTAAAATTTAAAATTGATTTAAAGAAAATGAATGTAAGAATTTAACAATAAAAAATGGATTCATATAAATTATTTATTTTGGAAAAAAGATTGAAATTATTTATTTTCAACCCAAAAAAAAGTTAAAATAGAGAAGATAATAAAAAATATGATTTCTCATCAATAAATATTAAGAAAATATTGATATAAAAAGTAAAAATAAAATATAAATATAAATACACATAAAAAAATAGAATTAAAAATAAAAATAAATAATTAAGTAAAAAAATAAAACTAAAACTGAAAAAAAATAATTAAGTCAGCCTCCAAAGATGATTAAGACAAGGTTCTGGGTTTTAATTATTAAAAAATATATTAAAAAATTCTTATAAGAATATTCCTTATAGTTTTGTATTTTAAGTATTAATATTTAATAAAATTAATAAAATAATTATTAAAAACTAAAGGCAAAACCTGTTCATCACTAGCTTTAATGGGATCAAGGGAGCATCATTCACCCCTTTCAGTCGGCCTTCGCGACATATGAAGTGAGTGGGTATACCTTTATACCGTGGGTAGAGCAAGGGCAGCCTGATTGGATATAGGCACACAGGGGCCTATGAAATAAATATAAGGCCCTTCTCATCATATAAAAATAAGAATGAATATAATTATATGAAAAGGATTGAATTTTTTTTTCTTGATAAAAAGAAGAATGAGATTGAAAATGAATTGTTAGATTTTTTTTAAATATGAAAAAATAATTTGATTAATAAATATTAATAAAAAATTTATTAATAAAAAATAAAAACAAATGAGAAAAAACAAAAAATTAAAAACCATTTAAATGAAAAAAATAATATTAAGTTTTAATTATTAAAAAACAAGCATTAATAAAACAATGTAAAAATAAATAAAAATGGAAAAGTCATTGGCCTGGGCTCTTCGTTTTAATAATTGAATAATAATATTAATAAATTAATATAAGAATATTATAATTCTTCGTTTTAATAATTGAATAGTAATAATAATAAATTAATATAAGAGTATTATAATTTAATTGGCTATTAATAAAATAATCTTGAAAATGTTGTTCAGATGAACGATGCAACTGGCTATGAGAAAACTGATAATGAGCTATTATAAAAATTTAAGAATGAAGTATAAAATTAAATAGATTAATATAAAAAAATCAAAATTATTATTCTAAAAAGAAATTCAAATAATAAAAATAATAAATTTTAATTAATAAAAAAAATAATAATATAAAATATATAACCACAAACCAGAGCCCTCCCAATTCCTTTGAATCCCATAGCAACCAGCATGGGAAGTCTCTTTCGAAAAAAAAGGTAAAGCAATATCTATTCAAAAATAATTTCTTCCTATTAAATATCATTTAACGCAGCAAAAACAAATACGATTATAAATCATTCATTCAAATATTTAATAAAATCAAATTAAATTTAAAAAAATTAAATTAAAAAAAAATGAAAATTAGAAATTTCAATATCTATGAATGATAAATAAAAAGTCTGTCCTTATCACCTATTTTGCACGCAGGAATACGCTGTTGGCCAATATGAAATAACAAAATATAAAAGGTTACATTAGCCCCGTTTACTTTGATTTGCTAATCGATTTTAGCAATACAAGCGACTACTTTACATTACCCTACATTTTACTTTAATTAATGTTGCCAATGGACTTGTCTTGGTTGGTTATGAGTAATGACTGGCAAGATAATTATAGGAAGGTAAAAGGTGATAATCATGTTTATGAAGTTTTATTTAAAATTAATAATTATTATAAAATAATAGAAATAACTTTTATATTATAATAATATTAATATAAAAAAATTATTAAATTTATAGAAAAAAATAAAGAAAAGAAGATTTAAAATAAAAACATAATAAAAATGATTAATTTAAATTAGTAAAAATTAAAAAGAACTAACAAATTAAAATAAATAGTTACCTATGAAAAGTAAATTAAACATATTAAAGTTTTGTTTTAAGTTTTAATTATTATAAAAAATAATACTTAAATACTAATTTAAAAAAACAACTTACAAAGGTCTTTAAATTAATATTTAAACATTATCTTTTATAATAATTAAAACTTGCAAAAGTCATTAACCTTGACTTAAGAATAATTTTTAGAATATTAAATGTGATAGTATCCACTTAATTATTTTGAAAAGTCATAGATACATAAATATTAGAAAAAGTCTAAATACAAAACAAAACCAGTTTGAATATTATTTTGAAAAGCCGTAGATACATAAATATTAGATAAAATCTAAATACAAGACAAAACCAGTTTGAATAAAGTAGGATCAAATTTGTTTAAAATACCCAATCATGATTTAATTTTTATCGATAAAATTTACTTAGTACAAACTATTAAAAGGATCTAATAAAAAAGACTACAATTTTGAATGTTTTTGGTGAAATATTTTTCTTGGATTTTATGGCAGAGTTTTTAAAAAAAAATTGTTATTTTTGAATTAAAAAGTTTTTTATGCTATCATTATATTAGCTTTTATCTTTTTAGACTGTTATTTTCTTTTCATATCATTTACATAAATCTTCTTTTATATAGTTTATATGGATAAATCTAGCAACTACCCAAAAGAATAAAAAAACTGTGAAGTGGAGAAGCACTAAGTGCCTTTTATTAAAGGGTTTCTTTGCCCTTGTTACCTAATAAGGTATCGCAAGAGATAGCTACTTAAATATAATTTGTTTTTACCAAATATAATTTAATACTAAAAACAAGTCAGCTCATAAATCGTTCTCATGGATGAATTTTTAAATATAATAATATCAAATTAAATTAAAAATTATGAAAAATAAAAATTCAATATTTTTAAATATATGATTTTAGTTATAAAATTCGAAATGCTATATGGACATTCCATAGATTGTATAAAAATAAAGATAAGAATAAAGTAAAAAATAATATTTATAAAAAATGAAATTATAAAGATAAAAGTTTCTCATAAAATAATGGTTGAAAGAATAAATGTAAAAATTTAATTATAGATGATAGGTAAATAAAACTTTTAAAAAATAAGGATTGAAATTTTTTACATTTTATAAGGGTAAGGCTGAGGATTGAATTTTTTTATAAAAAAAGACGGAGTCGTCCACCAAAGGGAGATGGTTTTTTAAAGGCAGAAAATGACATTGCCCACAAAGGAAGCCTTCTTAAAAATAGGGTCGTGGTGGAAGCCTATAATTTATTAAAACACTCTAAAAATTGTTCATTATTTATAGATGATTATTAGGATTTTTAAACATCTAGGTGTAGTTGTAATAATGTGATTCCCGAAAAAATTCTTAATACTACTAATTTAAATAACCCTATGTAGAAAATTTAAATTAATATAAACAAATTTGTTTTCAAAATTTATTTAAATGAATGTAAAAAAAAAATATTTCTACAAGTTAATTCATTATTTATTATAAAATAAATATGAAAAAGTGGATTATTCTGTTCAAATATTTTCTATTAAAATACTTGTGCCAGCATGGGTAGTTAGCAATGGGAAAAGAAAAAAAAGATGCAATGTAATATTTTTAATTAATTTCCAAACAAAATAATGATATTCATATACCAAATCATTATACCATATATTATTATGACTAAATCTAATCACATTCTTTGCATACCTTAGAGTTATCTCTCAATGCACCATTAGCTTCATCATAGAATGAAATTCTCTGTCAATTCAACATTGGCTTCATCGTTTTTCCCTTTTGAACTAGATGCTTCTTCAACTTGCTTTTGCTGGTGTCTTGGGTTTAGCTTTTCATCTATTAAAAAAGACACAAAAATAAAAATTTCAATTTAAAGATGTCTATTAAAAATGACATAAAAATAGAAATTTCATTTAGAATGTCTATAGAATAATAATAATTATTCATCTCAATAATCAAAACCAAATACATGAAAAGAAAATTAAATGCTCACCTATATTCGAGAGAGCTACAGGCCATCATCTCGAGTCCACGCCGAACTAATGACAAAGGAAAAAATAATGTCAAATGCTTAACCTATGAATAATATTTGAATTGGTGATTGTCAAAAGTGCAATTTACAGAAAACTATACACCCATGATTTAACTAATCATAAATTTGGAAATAAATTTAGAAATATTACCGTAGATATGAGACCATAGGTTCCTTTGCCAAATAGTCATTTGGCTGTTGCAAAGAGTAAAGTATTCTTAAATCCTTCACAGCAAATAGGCTGAAGTTGAAGTTGAGTAACTCCATTTCATCATAATCATTGGACAAATATATATGAAGATATATCAACAGGGAGAAAACCTATCAAATATGTTTTCCTCACAAAAAACCCTAATAATGCAAAGATAAACGGAAAACATACCAAATATCACGAGACATGCAAAGATACAAAGGATCAACAAGATCTCTGGAAATGGAACCCTAAACAATCAAGGCAGATATTATTATCGAGTCCACCTAACCGTGCCCTTCATCTTATCAGTAACAAGCAAGCAATCGACTAATTGGAAAAACAAGGGCACACTTCTTTTCTCTCTTTTGGTTCACCTACATCATATGGGTATCCGGAAATCCGGACGGGGCAATGCAATGTAATTTATTTAGTTAATTGCCGGACAACAAAACGTTAGTTAACTGCCTAATCATAAACATTAAATGTAATAATCACACATGAGGAAGGGAGATATACTATTACAACCAAATCTAATGAATCTAAGAATTCAGTTTAATTTGCTGCATACATTTTGTACATTGGAGTTCTCGGTCAATGAAGGGATCTCCTCGGTTACACTTTGTTTCTGCTGCTTTATTTCCAGTGACTTTGGCCTTCAAAGGATACCATGAAAACTCATATTTATTTCAAAATTGTATGTGAAATGATAACACTTTCATTTCAAAGTTTAAAATCAACGAAATAAAAAAAATCTACAATCTAAAGAACATAAAAGATGAAACCCAATACAATACTATTCACAGAAACTCCAAAATTGAAAAACCTAAATAACGAAACATCAAATACGTTATCCCTAAATCAAATACAATTCACATAAAAAAACCGTAAGAAATTCTTAGGATGACAATTAAAAAAAGAAAAAAAAACTAGGGGAACCCATGAGTTAGCTAAACATACTCAGAAATCAATGTAGATCTTGAGAAAAAATCATTCGGCTGTTGGTAATGGTGAAATATTCTTCTTCTTCTCAGCCGTAAACCCTTTACAAGAAAGCCGATCCAACTATAGTTGATTAATTAGAATGTATTTATGCCGATCTCCTTCTGTCACAAACCAAAAAAATGGATTCAAAACAAACCAACCAAAAAAAGAAATTAAAAGAAAAATATAATATACGATTATATAAACAAATTCAGAACAAACCAGCACAAAATAAGGAACAAGGGAACACATAAATTAATATAAATTTTAACAAGGAGTACCTCTACAGTGTAAGACATAGATATCAAAGAGAAGCCACACCCTTTAATTCCATTTCCTTCATTCTGCCACACACATACAACAGAGGGAGCAGATTCATACATACAGCAGGAGCAGGAGCAGATTCACGAAAGCAATTAGAGGAGGAGCAGCATCACAAAGATAAAAAGAAGCCAGAGATGTGATGGAGCGGGAGCGGGCGAGAAAGATAATAGGGAATTAGAGCAAATTCACGAAATCAATACGCCTTTTTCGTGACAGCTTTTACCATCCAACGGTAAAATAATATGTTTTAAAACTCTTCGTTGGATTCCATACATACATCGCATCAAGACTGCTTTAGTAATGTAATTTCAAATTGAAATAGTTGATGAAATCTATTTTAAAAATTCAAGTTAATGGTCATACTAAAATTTAAAAATATAATATTTAATTATGTATATTTAATAATATTATAAAATACTATTGTTTTTTTTGTTGGCAAAGTGGTGGAATCCCCTGCAGGGTTGCCATTGGCTGAGTGGCCACAAACTAGGGGCTTTAAATCACCCAGGATCGCACTGGGCCTGGACCGCACCAACCCTTAACATGGTTGGATTTTTGGTATCCGACTCGATTAGAACCGGTGACCTTCCAGCTTAGGGGGCGTCTTAACCATACCTGGCCACCAACTTTCTGCATCTCGCTGATTTATAAAATACTATTGTTACTACTATTAAAGTTTATTATTAATTAAATTCTTTCTTGTCATAGAATTGATTACAATTAAGTTGGTTAGTTCTTTAAAACCTTTGAAGTTTGAGAAAATAAAATTTAAATATTTTTTTTTTTAAATTTTATATCTTAATTTATTTTTAAATAATAATATATAATTATATTTTTATTTGATATTATATCATGTATAACATTTTAATGACTATTCACTAAACATAAAATGTGAATATAATTTTATCATAAAAAACAAAACAAGATCTCTCTATCTTGAGTAGATAGCTCAAACTTATTGAATTAATTTTTTATAGACTAAAATTATATATAAATATATATACAATTTTTTATATATAAAATTGATATCTTACTCTTTTTACAAAATATATGTATATAATTGTGTCAATGCAACATTTAATTACAAATTGAGTTGGTAGGTTTAATGATTAAGAACATGAATTTTCTCCTTAAAAGTTGCAAGTTCAAATTTGTTGTTTTATATATCAACAAAGCTTTAAAATTATTGTGTCAAAAATTGATGTACAATTTCAAGGATTTAACATAATCAAAATAATTTAACAATAAAAATGAAAGATTATATTTTATAATTATATATTTGGAACCACCATGTTTGTTCTGCTTAAGTCTAATTCAAAGTAGCCATTTAAAAAAACATATAAGTGAAGGAGCACAATTCCTCAAGACCTTTTGAATTCAAATAATGCGAGTGCATTATTAATCATGCATGATTTCTAAAAAGAATCCCTCAAAACATCCTAATGGTTCCCATATGCACACTAAATACTAAAGATCCCCTAAAGTGGTAATATAATGGCACCCATATTCCCACTCAAAGATCAATTCTCATAATAAGGTTATTTTGGGTGACTCAAGGCCACATCCATAACCCTACCCTATTCTCTTTCTAGAAGTAGATCTCCCCCCCCATTAAGAGCATCACTATGACTATGTATTTTATGTACAAGTACACATAAAATAACACAGGAGACTGAAGGCTTCCTAAAATTGCTTTAAAATCTAGTCACTTGACCGAATTCAACTCAAGAGAGGCTGGTATAAAGACACCATGGCTTGGTTAAACCATTGGGGGATAGACAAAAATGTCACTTTTCAAGATATCAATAACATTAAAATTATTATTACATCTATGTTTAAAGAGAGTATGTGGGGTGAAAAGGAATTAAAGGTTACAAGAAAATTAAGATATTATACGGAAGTCATTAACCCTAATATGGAAGAACAAATGCCCCATTTTTCCAACTAGTTCGAAAGATAAAATTAATGTAGCCACAATAAGAACAAAATATCACGAGCTTCATTGTGAAATAGGATACTAGACAATTCCTAAAACACCGTGGGTGGAAAGGACTTTCCATTTCTATGAAAATGTGACTGTTGAGGATGAAATTCACTTTCTCTTAGAATACCATGCTTACACCCACATTATATCACAATTTCATAATATTTTCTACAATACAAACCTCCCTAACGTTTTAAAATTTCATAACTATGGCGACCTAGGAACGCTTCTTTCTAATATTTTTTATAACTATTTTTTTCCACAATCCAAGTAATCCTCAAGGTCCAATAGAAAAGAGTTGGCCTTAGTGGACGTTACCTATCGGCACCACCACCACCATCATCAATATCCATGCTTTCTCCCCCAACCACCATCAAGGTTCTATCACCCACAATCGGTTCTCAAAACATCTAAATGGTTCATTATCCCCATTAATAAATTAAATATATTTTGCAAAGGTGGATTGTGTTGTGGTTTGAGGTCTTTTCCACGTTCCTTAGTCCCCAAAAGTTTAATGCATGGTCTCATACCTAAGTCTTATTTCTTGAGAATGGTTAAGGTATTAATACTCATCATGAGTAGTGAACACCTCCAAGTGGCACCAATATCTTGATTCATAATGAAGGATCCCCTAGGAAAATATCTCAATGTTTGATTCGTGGCCTTTAGGCCCTATAATATTACTTCAGAGACAAATGACCAAGTTTCATACCTTTATGATTTTGATATCTTTAATTAGAGACCAAAGATACCTAAATAGGCAGTGTGGTGGTTTGATGTAATAAAAATGGAAATGATACATGTTAATTATATTAAAGTGTAGAAACTTTTGGCAAATATTACAAATTCTTAGAATGTTAATCATAAAATGTTAATTCAAATTTCTAAATATCTTGTTTAGTTTTTAGAAAAATTTGGCATATTTTAGAGAAGATTATCTATGTCATATAGAATTATTTGATGAATAATTTAAAAAAATTGGAAATTGGTGAATCATTTTTTAGAAAAAAAACATGGAAAACTATCCCATGGATGAGATTTAACCCTTCAAATTTTTCATGGTTTGATGCTTTCTCATTATCACTAATCCATTAAACCTTACATTAAGTCATAAATCATATATTTCCTCCCTCAACCATCACCAAAGGTATTGTGACATATCCCTTATGCTCAAAGCCTCCTCATGACACTTGTATACTCAATTGAACACCAACAATCCTAAAAATATCAAAAACCATTCATGGTGATCAAAATATATTGGTGGGATATAAATCCCCACTAGGATTCCAAAGATTTCCTAAAGTTCATGTATGGTGGCTTGAGAAATTTTTAAAGGCACTTGATCCATCAATATTTGTTTAGGGCATAAGGTATGCGTTTCCTCCATTGACTATATAAAATCCGTTTAAACCATGATTGGTGGTCAAAACCTATGAATGACACTCATATTTTCACTTAGAGGCCAAATATCCCCTAGAGATAATTATTTTTGGTGTTTTTATCTCTTGTTCATATCTCTTGTTACCAAAATCCATCATTTAGGTCCTAAATCTCCAATTTATGAAAACAATATGCCACATAGATATTTTATGTTGGTAAAAGCACTCATTATGTCCCTTGAGTGTTAAAATATTTATTTAGGGTATAAGGCCTCACTTTTAGCCTATAATCATTGTCAAGGATCTAAGATCCATGGGCCAGTGTAAGGTAATGACACCCACTTATGACGCAATAGTTGAATGGAATGTTGGAAAAAATAGGAGTATGATCATTAAAATTCAAATTATTAGAGGTCCCTACAAAATGTTTTAGAATTAGGTGTAAACGATGAAGCACATACAATCAGATTACCTTCCAAAATAGATAGCTTTTATTTATTTAAAATGTGTATAACTACCCCCAAATGTTGTTATTATATTATTGGTATGTTAATTTTTCTCTTATACATAATGCACATGTTCATGTTGGTCCACCAGTTTGGTATGTAAATTGTTGAAACTTTTGTGAAAAAAAATGTGGAGTTGTAGGTAACAAGTGGATCTTGTGTACGTCTACTTTTACAAAATTTTAAAAGTTAATTATATATGTATGTATGTATGTATGTATGTATGTATGTANTAACATAATCACGAATTTTTTTATTATATATTTTGTAGGTATTATTGTATTCTTGTGCAAGTTCTTTTGTAACTCTAAAATATGTGAGCTAGTCAAAAGTTATAGTGAAATAAATTACCTATGTTCAATACAAATTTGACATTAGTGCAATTAAAAATGAATTAAAAATAGTAAGTAATAATACATTTATTCAAAAAATATTTAGTTAGAATCTCCAATAGTGTATAAGTGGAGCATATGAATAATGAAGGGTGAAAAACATGAAGTTACAGAATTGGGTGTGTTTTTCTATAATTCGGTCCGAACCTAGCACCAAAACTACAAGGGAGCCAAAAAAATATTGAATTTAAAGAAACATGCATAAATAGTGTCTACATACATCTACATGCACAAGTTATTTTATACCCTCTATTTTCTTTCTCTTCTTATCCCTAAGCCCCCCTCCCTCTCTATAACCCCAACCCCTCTCTTGTTGAAAATTGTGCAACTTTAGAAGAAATTCTTATTGTAACTCCTACGGGAGGTTATGCTGATGTAACTACTCATATATACCCTAGACATATTCAATTTAAATCCTGGGGAAAGATCATAAAAGAAAAAGAATAAAAATAAAATTAATTTATATTTCCCCAAAGTAGGTCGGCCTAGTAAAACTAGCAAGTCATCCCTAGCGATTTCCCACTTGGAAAATAAATATAAATAGGAGGCACCCCTCCTCGTTATTTCACACATTCACATCAATTCTCCCAAATAGAAAAGGTGCGCTATAACCGTCTAAAAGAATATTTTTTCTAGGGTTAAATTTGCGTGAGATATTTTTTCTGTCTCTCTTCTTCTCTATGTTCTCAAAATATTATTATCTCTATATGAAGGTTTTATGGGTTTTTCCTGATTGGGTTTCCCAAGATAAATTCTTATGTTATTTTTTTTTGTGCTTTGTATTTATTCTAGAGATCTTATTGTTTATTTGCAATTAAAATATAGTGCTATAATCCTATAGAAACTAACATGGTATGAGAGCAGTTATAGAAGAGGTCATTGCCGCAAGCTAGGGTTTGACCTCCCAAGGCCTTTCCTCATCTCTTCATCCTAAAAATACCGCTGGAAACTTTTCTTTAATGGAGGCACATCTTTTGGTGAAGGAAAATCCAAATTCCAAAAAGTTTCATTTTTTTCCTAATTTCATTGTTGCAGAAATTAGGGTTTCAAGTTTTGTGTCAATCAAGCCATTACATTGGCTTGATTTAACCTCTCCTCAAATATCCTTAACAGGGTGCATCTATCTATGAGGCTAGTTTCCTTAAATTCAAAATTTCATTTTTGACCCAACTCCTGCTAGGGTTTCTCGTTTTGATCTGCAAACAAGATGATTGGAATGAAGGTTAAGGATCATCTTGATGGGGTTACCAACTTCATATCATAGAATCCTAGGGATCTTATCATTCTAGAATAACATGATATCTTAAAAAATTTCAACGAGAAAGTTCCAAAACTAGAAGCGGTAGAAGGTAAGTCCGAGTGGATGAAGGGTGATGCAAAATCATGAAGGATTCTGGTGGACTCGGGAAAATACCACTTGGTTTTGCAAATATCAGAAAATATGAAATATAGAAATATATTCAAAACCTTGAAGAAGTTATTTGAACACAATAGCATCAATGTGACTCTCACATTGAGGAACAAACTTCCAAATATGAAGATTACTAAGTCCGGAAACATTTCCTCATATTTCATGAGGTTTGCCTAACTTAGGGAAAACATAAGTTCCATTGGAGACAACCTTGAAGAAAAGGATATTTTCATGACCACCCTGAATGGTCTTCCACCATCTTGGGATTCTTTCATCCAAACCATAAGTGGTCAAACAAAGTTTCCCAAATTCAACAAGTTGTGGGCAGACTGCACTCAGGAAGAAACCAGGATTGCAACAAGGCAAAGAGTCCATGGTTCTCAAGTTGAGGAGAATCAAACCTTCATCACTTATTCCAAGAAAGGAAATGGAAAATTGAGGAAGTTTCACAAGAATAAGCACCAAGCTAGGATACAAACTTCTTCCCTATATTAGAGGGAGGAGAAGAAATATTTATCACATACAATTCCATATGTGTAAGAAATATGGTCATTATGAAAACAAGTGTTTTAGTAAAAACAAGAGGAAACATGGAGCCTCAAACACTCCTTACAAGAAGACAAGGAATGATGATCATTTGAAGTTCTCCTTCTAACAGGATGATATGAAGATCCAAACTATGATGATCTTCTAGCAAGCAAATGAAGAGCAACAGACTCTCGATGTAGAATATTTTTAACAAAAAAAAGATAAGTATTAGACTTTACATGCTCCGGTAGATTAGATCTAGTTGCTTTCAATATGTTTTACATATATCTACATTCCTAGACTCGGGAAGTGGTTGAGCATGTGATATCTTTCCCTTATTGATGAACAATAAGCTTATGTAGCATTTGATATGCACATGATTGTTTAAATAGCATTTCATGATGCACAACCCATTTAGGATGAAAACTCCTTTATAACATACTTGGAGTAGTACACACTCTTAATGGTATTATATAATGGAGAATATAAGAATCCAAATAATGACCATATGTGTGTTGTGTTGAGATGCCTACACCATTGAATACATTATTGTTGATACATTCATTATCAAATATTGTTAACCATCTGACGGGATTTAACTTGTAGGGAATTCCATGATATACAAGGACAAGTGATCCCATTTATATATATATGGATCGGAAGCACAAAACCTCTAGAACCTTGACTCTCAGACCCAGAATGATCCCAGAATGGTCTCATGTATATTTGGTGATTATAAGTGAAAGGCTTCTTCGAATGTCGGTCTATATGTTGCTTCAACAATTCTGGAGGACAATATTTACTTATCCATTTTCTGAGAGACATAGGGAGTTATCCCTCAAATATGAAGATCTTGATCTATCACACATGATAGAATCCTGATGAAATTGTTGTATTGATTCAGTTAAGAAAATTGAAGGACCCTTGATGAACCTGGTCATCACCAGGAAGGATACTTACTTTGTATCTTTTTGGACTACATTCATGTGCACAAAGACAAAAGGAAAAAGTTAGAACCTTCAGTAAAGAAGGGAACACTCATGTGATGTAATGAGTCTTCAAAGGCTTACAGAATATACATCCCAGTTTTGAGGAAAATCGAATTCAATCAGGATGTGACCTTTGAAGAAGAGAAGGCTATCCAAAAGGGAAGACGATCTTATATGGAGATTGATGATGATGAAGAGATGATTTCATCTCCCCCTCCATAATTTAAGAGGGAGTCTGCATAAATAAATGAACCGATCGGTCCCATTGATCCAGTTAAGCCCGATGATGCTCCCACAAATATGGTAGTAAGATGAAAAATACTTATATGGGATCAACATACATTGCAAGATGCAGAGGGGCATGAAGATACACATGGAATCCATTGGGAAAGAAAAAGACCTCATAGGTTCTCGATTCATGTATCCTTAATGAGTCACATAACCTACCACATATGAAGAAGCATCCAGACACCAAGTTTGGAAGGGTCCCATGATCAAGGAGTTCCAGTCCATCATGAAGAATGATGTATGGGAGGTTTTACTAAGACTTTAAGAGAAGTCAGTAGTGACCTCCAAATGGATTTTCAATATTAAACACGGTGCAGATGGTAGCGTGGAGAAACACAAGGCCAAATTTATTTCTAGAGGATTATCTCAGGAAGAGGGAATTGACTATGATGAAATTTTTTCTCTTGTGGATTGATATACTTCCATCAAAATCATCATTTCTCTTGCTTCAACTATGGGATGGAAGCTGCATTAATTGGATGTAAAGATCACCTTCCTCTATGGTATTACCGAGGAAGAAGTTTACATTGAACAACTGAAAGGGTTTATTGTCCATAAGAAAGATTCTCATGTATGTAAACTGAGAAAAGCATTATGTAAGCAAGAACCGTGTGCTTGGTATGGAAGAATAGATGGATACCCAGTATACTTGGGGTTCACCAAGAGTGATGTAGATCCCAATATTTAATACAATAGTGATGACAATGAGCCAATGATTTTGGTCATGTACATGGATGACTTGTTCCTCACAGGAAATGTAAAACTAATTGGATGGTGTAAGAAGCAGCTTGTCTATGAGTTTGAAATGAAGGACCTCATATTAATGCATTAATTCTTGGGATTAGAAGTATGGAAGAGGTAGGAGGAAATTTTCATAAGTTAATGAAAATACACCATTGATATTTTGAAGAGATTCAAGATGTTGGACTGCAATTCCATGGCTACCCTAATGGATAAAAATTTAAAGAACTTGAAGGAGTCCACTTCAAATTCTGATATGATTGATCCCACCATGTATCACCAACTGATTGGATCTTCGTTGTATCTAACCAAAACCATATAATATATATTTGAACACCCTTATCTATTTTATGATTGATTCGAGGCAGATTCACTAGGTTTGTACAAAACATGTTCTCATATATTTACGTGGTACTGTGGGATATGGTCTAAGATATGCTTCAGGATGTGACATGACATTGCAAGGATTTTTTGACTCATATTGGGTCAAGTGTGTTTCATATAGGAAAATTAATTCTAGATGTTTCTTCAATTTGGGCTCTGTAGTAATTTCCTGGTGTAGCAGGATGCAGACCTCAATATCACTTATCACCATAGAGGCCAAGTATATGGCTTCCAATACAACATATTGAGAAGAATTATGGCTTCGTAAAATCCTTGCAGGATTGTTTGGTTATATTCCAGGAATGTAATGTTCAATTTTAATATTTTTTATTAAATGACTACTTTTTCACTTTTTCCCCAATTTGGACCCTTGACTAGTTTTGATTTCTAGATCTCCAAATTGACCGAAATGCTCTCAAACATTTTGAGAAGGTATATGAATGATATTAGGAATTGATTATGATTTTCAAGGATGATTTATGGCCCTCCAATTACTTATACAAACTTGTTTAATATTCTGGTAAAGGTAGGAGTATTTACTAACAAATTGGGGCTCCAATTCCCCTTGGGTAAATGTTGGAAATGGATTCTCAAATGCTCCCAAACCCACTCGAATTTCTAAACAGAGGAGGAGGATGTTTAAGGGATAATGTTAAGTTCTAAACTTATCATATGCATCATTATTCATTTTATACAAGTTGTTATGGCCCTCTCCCAAACAACTACAAAATCACTGATTCGACCCTTGGGGAAACAACACCAAATTTTCTCCAAATGCAATTAAATTGAGTAAAATTACCTCAAATGATTAAGTGATGAAGTTGAAACTTCTAATACTCATAAATTACAGTCCATTCATCATAAATATATTATATATACATTCTCTCATTCGAAATAATCAACATTATCATAGCATACATCAATGTAGTGGGGGAATGGTCATTGTTTGCTCATTAATAATCAATTTTCCATACAACCATTTCATATTTCAACCTGATACATTCTGAGAATGAATAAAATATCATATTTATTTTGTTACAATCATTAATGGGCAATTAAAATCTCTCCCAATTCGAAATCATTAGCATTACAATAGTTCAGAACAAGATATTGGGAAAATGACACTATTTCGTCACTGTTTAATATTTTTTCATGGAATATTTTGGTATTTAAACATGAGAATATTATTAAATTTAAATACAGAGTATGTAAATCATAACATAAAATAATTTTGCATTAGAATCTTCCCCAAAGAGATCAATATCTCACCCAAAGCGCAATCCCTCCATGAGCACGAATATGCCATAAAAAATGGAAATGGTTGAGATAAAGTGATACAATAGAAGAAACCACGAGATTCCCTGTATATTACACCTGAAAATAAAAATACATTGAAACTCCATGAAATACATGAGTGGCCTCTTCAAACAACAACTTGGAGGGGAATCTTTCACCCTCGAAATTGGCTAACACAAGAAAACTAGTCATCCATTGGTTCTCACAAATGACAATTTATCAAATGAAAAAAATCTTTTATCTTGGTTGATTCTAGTATTTTATAAAAATACTTAGCCTTTTAAGGTTACCAGTCCATCCAGAAACTCAATCCAATTCGAATTTGGGTATGTGCTCAATATTTTCCATGTGTCCTCCCTTTCCTAGCCTTTCATCTTCCCCCAATTTGAGTAGGAACCCATTGAGCTTCCCCAAGTCACATGAGAACCCTATTGGATATTTCGACCTGACATGTCATATATTTCAGATTTCATCCTTCAGATATGATTTTTATCTTAGGTGTCATAGCATCTTCATCATTGTTGGCATAGAGCTAGGGAATCTAGTCCAAGTGTCTCACTCGCTCCAAAATGACTCTTCCTCTCCCATGTAAGTTACATTTCCTTACAAATTAGACCTATGATGCATATGGGAAATCATATTAACCTTTTAAATCATCCAAGAACATTAGGATTCCCATGGATTCAAAATTGAAAGATGAGGATGCCATGAGGCATAGAAATCTAGCTTGTGTGGGTCCCACATCCTCCATGTGTCTTCATGATCAATTTCCACTTTTATTTTCACTTGTATTTATTTATTTATATCTGTTATTAAATATTTGTTCAATTATAATTTTTAAACATAATTTATTTCCCCCCTTATTCCAAATCCCAAAGCTTCCACCCGCAACCTAGGAAACTAGTAATTTT
The DNA here is from genome assembly GCA_001517045.1 of Pseudotsuga menziesii. NCBI lineage: Eukaryota > Viridiplantae > Streptophyta > Pinopsida > Pinales > Pinaceae > Pseudotsuga > Pseudotsuga menziesii. The sequence goes on along the minus strand of LPNX010934865.1, from coordinate 38,985 downwards.
CCTCCTCAGCAATTATTTAACCCTCAAAATCAATTTGAAAAACTCTCATGGATATGGAAATTGTGATTAGGCCATTGTGACCCAATTCTTGGGACATGAAAAATCCTCCCTTCTCAATATTTCTTTTCCTCAAGCAATTTCAAGCATGGGTGTTGAAGAACCTGCTTTCTATATGATTCTTTGAAGTTACCACTTTGTTGCCCAACTTTGAGTCTTTGAGATTTTATGAATATTTTTCAAGAGGAACCACCATGCTTGTTGCTACACTACTCTAATTAAAATCACTTTATTAAGTGGGTAATCCATCTCCCATACTACTTGTTTCCAAAAAAAATTGAAATCAATGGGACTAAAAACTATCCCAGGGTACCATTGCTTTTATTGCACTACAACAATTAACACTAGTGGAAAATGAGAGATTAGTGATCAGGAGACCAAAATTTTTGGCCACCACAGTTTTTTTCAAGGGATAAATGACCAAAATTGATAAATTTATGTGAGCTAACTAAAAAAGACCAAGATAAATGACCACTTTTGGTCACGTGTAAAAACTAAACTGAAAAGACCAATATAAATGACCAAATTTGGTCACGGGGTATCTAGACTAAAAATGACCACATAACAATTGGTCATTATTTGGTTATTTTTAGTTGTGTCACTCCAGCAATGGAAAATTACAATTTTGACAATGAATTTGTACAATTTACTAAATTCTAACACGACATGTGGATTCAGAGGGGGTCTCTGAATCCATCTGCCGTGTTAGAATTTAGTAAATTATAGACCTCCTCATGTATGACAACTTATCTATTGAAACCAATTTAACTATCATGATAAAAAAAATTTGATACACTACTAAACTAGGAGTGGTTTTGAAACATTTTTTTAAGACAATAATTTAATTAGGTCTCTATTCTACCGACTTTTTTTCTTTTCCTTTTCATTTCATTTTTTTTTGTCTCAAGAGGAAAGTTATGGTGGCAAGGTGAAGTGTAATTGGGGGTGATAACATTTTGGGTTTCAGTAAAACATTACTTTTCATTTCGCTGGAAAAAGGATGGGTTTTACAGAGCGGCTGATTGGAAATGGTTTAGGTTGATAAAATTCCAGATTCAAGGACTGTTTGCAATCAAGATTGAGACAACTAATAATTTGTAACAAATCCCATTTAACAAGTGTTTCCTTTAATATATCAAACAATTTCCTTAGTAATCCCATCGATGAATATGTTTTCATGCAGAAGAACCCAAATGAACTGTGTTCTTCTATGAAGTACTTGGCTCTTCCTAGCTATCAAGTGGGGAGTTGACCCCAAATGGGTACTTGAACCCTGTTTTTATGTTCTTTTCGGTAATTTTTGGTTCTTTTGGGTTCTCAAGGGCCACATTCTCTACAAAAAAATGCTAAATTTTAATCTTACAAAAGCTAAAAATAACAAGGAAAGGGTGGGTTCCTCCCCCCAACCCTAATCCTTCACTTACCTCACATTCTCATGCACTTAAATGGGAAAATTAGCCTCTTATTTTTACCATAATATTTCTAGTAGTGAAGGGGGAGAAACAATCTAATAGTATAGGGAGAAAATAGTCTAGCAATGAAGGGATTTTGTTGCTATATTAATGTTTATTAAATTTATTTACAAAATATTAATCCTACACTTTAAATGGCCTTGTACACTTACTTTCACCAATATTAATGTTTAGGTATGTGACAGAGTTTAACTTTGTTTGTCATATATTGGCCAACCACTTGAGATGTGGCAAACCATCCAAGACTGGAAACTAATTCTTAAAATTGCATGTACCATTCTACTTAATAATATCATAGTATTGAAAACAGTGATAGAAAGAATTATATATTTTAGTGGTTTGCTCATTTATTTTTACTTTTTGAGACCTTTTGTCATTTGACCAATGTATAGACAAAACAACATTCCCGCGAGCTTGTTTTTTACCGCCAAGTTCAATTGTTCATTATTTGAAGGCGTCTTTCCCTTTATCTACCTTGAAATTCTTTTTGGATTGCTGGAGAAAGGAATCATCGAATTTTTGTGCAAAAAGATGCTTGTAAAATGGAGCAAAATGACCTTAATACGAGGTTTTCTTATTTATTTTCAAGTCTTATTTGTTAGTTGACCTGGGTTTTGGGGTTTCAATAAGCTCAGCGTTTTAGTTTGTGTTGGAAGTGCCTTGGATTTGAACCTTACTTTTGATTTGCATAATCAAGGCCTCAAACAATCATTACTAATGAACCCAAATTGATTTTTTTGAGGTTTTGCATAGCAAATTAATGTTTTCAGTAGTATTTGGTGTTTGATGGGTTTCTGCTGCGATTGAATGATACAGAGTTGGCTGTAGCAGAACTTTTTGTTTTTATTTTGAGTCTCACAGCAGTTTGAATCACTTGTCGAGTCTTGGATTGGAAACTGGTAATGAGATTATAGAAATTAAAGAGTATATTGGTAGAGGTTTTTGAAGATCTTCCCGAGATTACATTTATATTAGTAGTGGATTTTAAATATCTTCCTGAGATTGCTTATGTTGGGTTATTGGGGTTACGAATTCCTTCATCTATTAATAACTTTGATCTTTGTGAAAGATTACGGTCATTCAAAAGAAAGGGCTTAATGTTTTGAAATGAACAATATGGGATCCAGGCACCAATTGATTTGAGTAACCTGTTGAATAGTTGATAATTGAGATTGAAGATCAGTCAAACATTTTGCAAATATTATATATGATTTCTTGAAGTAGAAGATTGGACAAGTTAGTGGGTAGTAGAGTTTGCATCAAGTGGTGAGACATATGGGTTGGTTTTTGTTTGAGAAAGTGGTCATCCATCACGCATTTTAGCCGAGGGGTAGATTTGGTTTCAGACATCGCGGATAGCCTGTGTAGATTTTTTTGAATATTGTGCCTTCACTAGTACAAAAGCGCGGATTTTTCCACGGAGGTTTTCCACATTTCTTACTTTTTGGTGTAAAATCCGATGTAACGGGAACGAGGTGTCGCTGTATCCACTCCTAGCCGTAGCTGTATCCATGCCTGGACTCTTAGACGTCGCTGTATCCACGCCTGGACTCTTGGACGTCGTTGTATCCACGCCTGACCATCTCTATAGCGACATCACCGTCTTTTGTTGAATTTTTACAATGGTCAAGGCCAATAGAGTAATAAAAAACATGAATGAGGGGTGTGGCTAATACTTAATGATCGGACAGTATATACATGATTTTAGTTAGTTATTGGGAAATAATTAGTATGAAGGCTATCTTTTTGGCATAGAAAATGAAAATTGTGATAGTTATTTTGTGTAGTGGTGATAAGAATCCCTGTAGTATATAATCTAGCCATAACAAGTTTAAATCACATGAAGAGCTTAGGTTTGAATATATATTATAATTTTTTATTTATTTATTTATGGAAAAGTTTAACTAGTTCAAAGGGGATACCACGAATTCAATAAATATCTAAATATAGCCATGAGTAAAGTCACAAGCTCACGGATGATCATGCTTCTCATTTTTTAGACTTGTGGAGTTAAAGGAGGTGTTGCTTCAATATTCTCTTTCATGATGAATTTCCTACCTCCACAATTGCACACCGACTATAGGACATTATTTTTTGACATTAAAATTTATTGGAATCCTTTTGTTGTCAAACAACAAGAAAAGAACCTAGAAATGAAAAATATATATTTGCAAGCATTATGACCACATAAATTTTCAAATCGAAGCAAATAAACTACACAAACAAGACAACACAAAATAATGTACTTTTATTGACTTATCGTATTACTAGATTATACAACGTACCACCGTGGACAATTATAGAGACTTAATATGTTTCTAAGATACACAAATATACATCCAATGAATATCCCCATATAATTACCGATCTTTTTGCAATTTTCTATTCCTTTTTTAGTAACATGTTACCAATCATAATTGTGAAAAATTCATATA
>LPNX010934865.1:0-32134 GCA_001517045.1 Pseudotsuga menziesii | reverse complement strand
TGATTCATGATATGAGACAGACCCTCAACCAATAGTTACATCTTTGCAAATATGCTATCACAGTCATATTGATCTTATTTTTCTAATTAGATTCTCGTAGATTTTGGTTTACAAGTCATTTAATAATCACAGATTGGATGTTTGGAGAAAGGATGATAGCAATAGTGAGGGGAACAAAAACAACATTGAAATATGCATCAAGTCCTAGATCCAACCATGGAAATTCTAAATTGACCTCCATTGACAACTCTTTGAAAAGCAGACAGCTACAATGAAAGAATATGTTGGCAGGCTGGGGTCAGAATCCAATTGCTTTAGTAATGTTCTCTCTAGCCATGAAACTATGCACAAATTACTTCATGTTAATCCAGGATTGTTGCCAGGGAAGCAGAAAAGAAGGCTTACTCTGAGAGATGAAATGCACAAGTGCCAATAACCCTTGGATTTCATTCCTATGAATGATAATGGATTCAGATTCCAGAGAGATGTTTCATAGCAAGGAATCAAATGGCATGCTGCTGACCTTCCTTTTACAGTATTACTGAATGCTGTCAGGTAGGCTCTACTATGCCTATGTCTGAAACAGGACCTCTAGGAGATAGTGAACCCATTATTACACAGATCATTCAACATCTACAGTGATACCCAGAAAAGAATACAGATTTTATGTTGCCATAGCCTACCCCTAAGTTTGATCTCCCATTGAATTGACAACCAGTGAAAGTTACAACTTGCCAGCTGTAAAGGATCATCTTGTACCTATGGAAAGAAGAGAATGGTTCTCTATGGTGGAACATGTTTACAGTAAATTCTTCCCTTGATATTTTTTTCTTGAAAAATCTTGTAGCTATGGAAAGAAGAGAATGGGACATGTTTAGAATATCCCCAGCATGAAGACCGTCCTTCATCCATTTGCTAATGGTCCTGCAATTCTGTACCCTGAAGGTGCCTTGTTTCATTGTTCTGTGTCCTTTTTGATGAAGCGTCCCACTTCTTGAAGGATATTTCTTTTATTATATGCCATATTTGAAAGGCCGTTCCACATTTGGCACCATTCTTGTTCTTTTCAGCCATTAGAAATGATTAAAGAAGGTTGCAGTTAGCCCAAATGTACAGCCTCTTATCTGCCCCTGTGGTGTTGATATTCTGAATTTGTTTTGCACTTTCTGTTGTGGCATGGGAATGGGGATAGGCACATTCATTCACAGAAAATGTTCAGTGCTTGCATGGTTTACACCAGTAGTGTCAGCCTTTGTCTTCTAGACCATCACAGGCAAGCGATTATAGGACTGCTTGATTATTAGCACACCAGAGCACCGCGCAATTTTTTATTTTTTGGAGATTGAGGTCATTTAGGTTTTGGGCTAACCACAATACAGTGAAATCCAAAAAAGAAAATCTCAATATTGAACCACTGTGAAAACTTGCATTCACAAATTTGGTATGCTAATCCACAACACAGAGAAATTCAGAAACAGACATCTCAATGAAGAACGACTGTGAAAACTTGCATTCACAAATTGTATTGCTTTGTTTCTAGTTAATTTTCTGTTGAATATTGACTTGACATGTTCATTACCCTGACTAGTTTCATTTTGAACAAACTCAACATTGAAGAAATGGCTGCTTGACATATGTTGATGCTAGTGAAATGCGTGGCAAATGTCTCAATCTAACCTGGTGTTGAGCGATTGAGAGAACGTGTGGAGTTGAAAAATTGCGTTCACAAATTTGGTATGTTCAAATGTGTCTGTATTTTTGTTCATAATCAATTTTAATGTTTAGAACATGTGATCATTGAAGATTTGAACCGCTCATTATTTTTCTGCGTGTCTTTTAGCATTTTCTCTGGATTTGGTCTTATATTATCTTGATCTAATAGGGCACATTGATGTCCAGGTTGTGATGTCACAGTGGTCAGGATAAAAAATTGGGAACTTCAATATTGTACAGACATCTGGTAAACAGACTATTCAGCTTGATGGTGTTTTCAACATAATATCATATGAGCTTGTATCCAAGATACAAGAGATATTGGTCAACAGTGATTTTAAGGTAACTACACCTTCTAATTTGCTATGTGCTCTTTTGTCCACATAATATGATAGTTCAACAAGAGGTTTCCTTCAGGTTGTTCATTATATGCAGCCAATATTTGGAAAGAAAGAAGGAAAACTGCTTTAAGATGTTAAGAAAATTCTTGACGTTTCAATCCCAAAGCCGGGACCATCTTCAGGAGTCAAATAGGCTCAGAATATAATGTTGTTTAGTCCTCATATTAATAATAAATCCAACATGTAATAATAAAACCCTATAGGCTGACCTTAATGCTCATTGTTGGAGTCCATTATCATTTATTATATTTCATGTTTTTATAAGCTTTCAAGCTTCTCTAGTTTTCCATCCCTCATCTCTGTCAATATTATTATGATTCAGTTCAGTCTCTATAGCCTCCCATATCTTCCTTTCTCCATAGTGGTCTATCTTTGAGATGATCTTTGTGTCTTCAATGCATATGTAGTGCCCAGTGTTTCCTCCTTCATCTATAGTTGCAAATTTCTTTTCATGAATGTATTAACTTTCTGCAAGTAGTCATATTTGGTTGGATGCTTATGTTTTACTGTAGCTTATCCATACATAACATTTACTATTGCTATCTATTCTAATTAGTATTTTATCTTCTTATAATATAATGTCTTAGGAGGAACTAATTTGTAACAATTTGAGATATGCTATTATCGAGTATATAAATATTAGCATATCTTATATCTTCATGTATACTTTCAAGTGGTCACCTCCCCCTTATTTAGAATTTTAGAGAGGTAAGAGATTGTAACACAGCATTTTCTTAGTTGTAGTACAATCTACATGTTGGTATGATGTCTTCCTGTATAGTTACATTTCATTGGTTCGAGGATGTGGTATTTACGATTGCTGGTAAAATAGGTCGTACAACCACTCTATGAATGAAATATAAGGGGATTTCATTTGTTGTATTGAATGACTCAATTTATAATAGTTCACATATCCCTGTGTATTTTTGTATTCACTTTTTAACAGTGTACCCATAAACTCAAATTCCTCCAAGATTGTTCTTTCTAGTTCATGTTTTGGTTGCAACATGTTTATGTAAAACCCTATTTGATTTCTAAAGAAGTCAAACCTTTTATTATTATAGATTACATTAGTTATAACTTATGAACCATTAAATAAGCTTTAACATTTGATGATGTTCAATTAGTGAGATCTAAATATTTCTTATGCAGAATAATAATTTTGAAGTGTTTTAAGCTAGCAACATGTAAAACTCAGTTGGATTATGCATATGCCAATTCTCTTTATGCATTGCAAATGTGATATACGTATGTAACTCCTTTGGTTTCTACTTTGTTATATTTTCTACAGATTGTCATTGCTGATGAGTCCCATTATATGAAGAATCCCCAAGCTATAAGGACAAATGCTTCTATTCCTTTTTTCCAGGTAATTATTGTGGTTAACCTTTTATCATTGAAGCTTTGATTCTGGAAGTGACAAGATGGTATTTGAGTATCCTTGTATTAGCCAGATGAAGTGTTACTTTTTTAAATTTAAAGTTTTTATGGAAGGTCAACAAAGACCATATAGAACACTAGACGCTACCTTGTAACATATAGAATCTCAAGTTTTCATGGAAGGTCAACAAAGTGATCAAGGCTACCTTTATTATGAAATCACCTGCTTGAAGTTCTCGTTGAACATCTTTCATTAAGTTGTCTACATGGAAAATTCTAAAGACAAATCCATCAGATTCTTTTTACCGGTTTTTGAATGTTAAACACGCTTATAATTAATATATATCAGTTTTTCATTTACACTGCCTACAATTATTTCTGTCCCTGCTAATTAATTGTAGATGTTAGTTACAAATTTGATCTAATTGGGCCTGATGTTCCTACAGGTTTATGGAACCCTTGATCTCACGAGTTCCCATCATGGTTGTGGAGGGCAATCATGAAATCGAACAACAAGTTGGAAATAAGTCATTTGCGGCTTACAGTGCAAGATTTGCATTTCCAAGTCAAGAGAGTGGATCCAGTAGCACCTTCTATTACTCCTTCAATGCTGGAGGCATCCATTTCGTCATGCTTGGAGGATACATAGATTACAATAAAACAGGTCTAACAATTTCTTCTGGCTTAGAGTATATACTATTTGATGAGCACAGTAGGAAGTTTTACAGGTGTTTTCAGATGGTAACAGCATGAGAAAGAATCATAACATTGGTTTTAGTGTAGGTCAGAAACATAATTACTTTGTTGTAGATATTACAGCAGGCTTTTGGGCATAAAATCTAGGCTTAGTTTTGATATTAATGATAATTTGTCTCCTTGTTCACAGGGGAACAATATAGATGGCTGGAGCATGATTTAGCAGATGTTGACAGGAGCATGACTCCTTGGCTTGTTGCTACTTGGCACCCACCTTGGTAAAACAATTATAAAGCCCATTATCGTGAGGCTGAATGCATGAAACCGGAAATGGAGGAGCTATTGTACAGATATGGTGTTGATGTTGTATTCAATGGCCATGCGAGTAACTAACTAAAGAAATATCCAATATATATGCTTAATGGTGTTTCATGATTTTGACCTTATTTCTTCTGCTTTGATTAGGTCTGTAGCAGAACTACATGAAACAATATCTAGGGGGTGTATAAGTAATTGTGTTAAGAGGAAGAATGACAAATAATCTGGGTTATGCCTATTGCTTGCAGGTTCATGCATATGAGAGATCGAACCGAGTCTTTAACTACACATTGGATCCATGTGCTCCTGTTTACATTACAGTGGGAGATGGTGGTAACAGAGAAAAGATGGCAATACCTCATGCTGATGATTCTGGTAACTGCCTTGATCCGGCTTCCACGCCAGACAGCTATATGGGTGGGTTTTGTGCCTATAATTTTACGTCTGGTCCAGCAGCTGGAAATTTTTGTTGGGACAGGAAGCTTGAATTTAGTGCATATAGAGAGAGCAGCTTTGGTCATGGAATTTTTGAGGTAAGCCATTATTATTATCAAGAACTATTCACTAAATCTTAACTATCCTCAATATTGATAGGGAAAGTTTGGTTAATGAATTGGGTTCAAATGGTAGATTACAATGTGTATTTAAAAGATAGGCCTTATTCGATTGGTTCATACATTAATATTTTTTATACAACTATTTTAAAATTGAACGATGGCACCTTGATGATATCCAGGTGAAGAATGAAACATATGCTCTATGGACTTGGCATCGAAATCAGGATACTTACAACAGTAAAGGGGATGAGATCTATATTGTGAGGCAGCCAGGAGTTTTCCCAAATCAGCCAAAGTTCATTCAAACATCTGAGAGTCCAAAAATTCAAAAGTTGTGAACTAGTAACCGCATTCATCCGGGAAAATTAAAACCCTGAATGGAGTACTTTCAGGTCAAGGGAAAGAAGCACCAGTTTTGGCTTCCTATTAATTCCCATTTGAGGAATTGAGTTTGCCACTAAGGACATGTATAGTGTATAGTATTATGTATTTTAGAAAATATTCTCCTTGTTCATTGCTTGAAAATTTTCACAAGGCACATTGCCATTAATACATTAATATGTATTAATATGCATCGGTTTTGCTCTTTATATTAAAATCCGATGGAATTTCAATCCCAGGTACTCTGGCCGTTGTGGATGTCCCAAGCCATGGTAATGCATAATCATGGAATTGTGTTTAATCCTCTGGTGAAAAAGATAATATTCTCAAGCCAGTGTAAGAATGTGAGAAAAAAATCACCAAATTCATCCTCTAAAGGAGGTATAAAATAATGATTAAATCAAATGTTCTGGTTAAGAACTCCACTGGAAAGAATATGCAAGTTCATTTTGCAATCTCACCTTTATCCCCTATCTTGGACTCCCAAGATTTGTTTGCAGGGGTACATGGGAAGATAAATAAAGATTAAATCAAAAGTTATTGTTGTCAACTCCCCTAGTCTGCCCGTCGCAGGTATAGCATCCCCATCGCTATTCCTGGGGTTTGCATTTAAAAAAAAAAGACTTATACAAAGCATGGATATAGCGACGGCTAGGCGTGGATACAGCGACGGCAAGGCGTGGATACAATGACGGCCAGGCATGGATATAGCGACGACTTAGACATCTAACGAAATATAGAACATTGTCGCTCTTGCAACACAAATTAGGGGTCGTCTCTATTGCGCCGGAATTGTTTCCACGGAAAAAAGAACACTTAGACGTGGCAATATCCACGATTTTCCGTGGATATTGCCACGTTTTTCCGTGGCAAAATTGATCACTTGTACTAGTGCTTTTATAGGAAAGTGCCCTTAAGACAGACCAAGATCAAACTTCCAATAGACAAGTTATTTGAAGAAGAGATGAATTTGTTCCCTAAACAATTTTGGAAAAGGTTGCACGGTGATTAGACCAGTCAATTCATTGGGATCATAGTTCATTTCCACTAGATATTTTGTTAAGAAACTTGCTGAGACAAATCTTTGAGATTTTGCATGATGTCAAGTTGATTATAAAACACCTTGCAGAAGGAACCATGTCTAATTCTAGTAGTGATTCAGTAAGAATATTTTGAGGATTGTGCATCATACATTAGTTAGATTGCACTAGAATTGATAAGTTTCAGATGATGGGGAAAAGGTCAAAGAGCATGCAAAAATCAACAACTCATCAGTTATTCAATACTAAGGCCAAAAACAGGGTTGATGACTTATAGGGAATGTTCACTAACCTACAACAGGTCAGGAAAGAGAGCCGAGTCAATGATGCTCTAGTTTTGGAGGAGCAATTTCATCAATTGCCGCGGGAATGCAAAGCTGAGCTACATGAGGAATCACCTACTACATCAATGCTGGTCACTTTCTAACATATTTTCCAAAATCTATTTATTCTTATTTATTTTCATTCAGTGAGAACAATAGAAGGGTCAATACATTGTAGATAATTCTTTGAATCAACTTTGTATGCTATTGAAGTAAAGGTTTATGAGCTTCCTGGGTTCATGGTTATCAGATGAAGGTGCCATTATGTTTTCCTTGTATCATTTATTTGTTCTGTTGGCCTCTTCAATCGTAATTCTATGTATAATGCTAAAGTCTAATATTTGCAACAAGTAACAAGAGTTAACATATCAAGATATGGATAGAATAAGTTGTTTATCAAATAGTTCATTATCCTTATTGTTTGAGTTTATTATATAGGAAGCAATCCTATCTTCGTCAGATTTGTCTTATGATATGTGGCGTTTGTTGCAACTTCATGAAGAAGAAGATGATGCTACCAATATTCTTGCAGCACCATACAGCTCTAAGCTTCAGCTTAATGAAAATACCCTTGAAGCTGCTAATCCATCTAGTTTTCAGGAGACGATTCCACCCAATGAAATGAGAAAGGTGTTGCCAAATGATTCTTCATAATCTTAGTGTACGGTTGCTGGCAATAATTTGAGATTGTTCTGAAAAATTGTACATTTTGGTTGTCTTTAGGACTTCTATGTGGACCATGCTAATGCAGAAGCACAAAACATTAATGGGACTAGTAGGTCTGAAAACATTCATACAGAGTCATTACAAAAAAATACTAACGAGAGCTTGGAAGCAGCGACCCAGATGAATTGAGATTTTGATCATAATCTATGCCTCCCTTTAGACCCTGAGGTTGAGGAAGAGCATATACCTAAATTTCAAGGTCCATGCCCAGGAATTTCTCCTACTCCTAAGGCTTTCTTAGGCCCCAAATGTGCCCTTTGGGATTGTCCTAGGCCTGCTCAAGGATCAGACTGGTCCCAAGACTATTGTAGCAATTTTCATGGAATGGTGGCTTTGAATGAAGGTCCACCAGGCATGGGACCTGTTTTATGACCTAGAGGCATTGACCTAAAGGATGGCCTTCTCTTTGCTACTCTTGGTGCCAGAACTGTGGTAAAATATTTTGGGATTCCTAAATGTGAAGGTGCCACAACAAAAAAATCACCCTGGAATGCGCCTGGTATGGTATTAACATATTACAGTAGGAATACCTATTGCATGTACTTACACATTTATGGAAAAATACAAAGAAAAATGAATTTAAAAGTCATGGATAACATGATTTTTTAAAGTCTCATAGGAGCTTATTGTTTTTAGAGAAACTAAATTTGTTGATAAGGGTACTTTGATTAGATACATAAGGTATTATAGTTTCTTCATTGTCTGGTATTTGTCTTATTTTTGCAGAGCTCTTTGACTTTTTTGTTCTTCAAGGGGGATTTATTAGAGGGTGGCTCTTTTTTGACAAGCCACGAAGGGATTTTGAGAGTGGAAACAGAAAGCAATGATCATTGCGATATTATAATGGTCGTGGATGGCATGAATCAAGAAAACAAGTGATGAAGGAAATTGGTGGGATGAAGAGATCATATTACATGGATCCTCAGCCATCAAATCAGTTCGAATGGCATCTTTATGAGTATGAAATGAATAACTGTGATTCGTATGCTTTATATCGGTTGGAGTTGAAGCAGGTTGATTCTAAGAAGAATACAAAGGCAAAGGTAATGGGATATTATGTCAACATTGAAAAGGTAACTACAAATTAATTAATTTCAAAGAAACAGGTAATTTAATTTGAATATATGAAACATTAGGTGGATTGTGTACATTTAAAGAGTATCTGATAAATTAAATAACCTTTGCCGATATCTAACACTTTAGGTGACTTGTGTACAGTTTCTGAAGGTTTAGTTTTCTTGCATGATTTTATTAAAAGATAATAAAAAATTTTATTTTCATCCTGCCAAAGGGACATATTTCTTCTTTAGGTTTAAAAAAGAGACCCAACATAACCCCAAATTATATCAGCATAATTTCACATCGATGAGATTACATTGTCAGTTGTAGATTGCTTATTCTGTAAAAAAAATCATCCAAGTTAAGTTTTTTATAATGCTTGGACATGAATTTGAAAGTGATTGGTTAATTCACTATTAATGTAAACTGTAATTGTTGACCAGAAAGTAATTCAACAATTATATAAATTTATGTCTATTCACAATATTCAAAATGCTTTCCATATTTGCTTTACATATAAGAGTCTTGTCAGCCTTTCCTTTGAATCAGAATAACGAATAATAATTGTATTGCCTCTTATTTATTTTAAGAGGCTGTTATTTGTTACAAACTTAGTAGAGCTTTGTAGGCATTCAATATATATGTTTTTAAAAACTATGAAATACATATCCTTGGGAAATCCTTGACCCACTAGGAAGTTCCAACTTTTGCCTTGTTTCGAAGATGTTACCCATGGTAAATTGTATTCTTCTTCAGCATTAAGAGCTCAAGATGTCAATGTGGGAATTGATCCTATGTGGGGAGGATATCACTTGTCTCAACTTCCCTGGCTAGACACAATTCTTGTAGGGTTTACAGAATGATGAACAATTTTAAACATGTACACATGCAATACCATCTAATGTATGTATATGGTCATCTGATGTTGAAGTACATCATTATTTTTTATTAGCCTATAAACATTTTTGTTGTGGATAAATTTTTTATTCTTCCATGATTAGGCAGGTTAGAGTGACTCTCAATTATGAGTGCAAGGAAATATAATCTCACTAAGTGAACTTCCTATATAAACTGGCATGCGACATGCTATAACATACTTATATTCTAGGCTGCCTTCAGGAGCCAAATAAATTTATATGTCAGAAAGGGTTGATTTCTAGATGATATATAATTCTTTTTATTCTTTTTTATTCCATCCTGTGATGCTAATTAGGGCTTCACTGTTATACCTAGAACATGCGTCTTTTCTTTCCTCTAGAATGACTTGATCATGCTCTTTCATGGCTAACTCATTTATCAGTTAGTTTAGCTTACTTCATGCTTTTGTAGGAGCCCTCAATACATCTGCAGGTGTAATTGCTGATTGTACTCTTTTCAGTTTCTTTGACCTACCTTTTTGGTCATTTGTTGGACAGTAATATATTTATCTTGTTTTTTTCTCTTCCCATTCTTTACTAGAATGTATTATTCTATGGTGTGCACCAGATAGTTGAATTTACTGCAATTTTCCTATATTATTTATGAATTATACATGCCGAGTGTCTAAGATTGAGTTTCCTTTGCATCCTTCTAGCCTTACACATTACAGACATGGCTCCAGCAGCAGTTCTTCCGCTGTCAAAGTTTCCTCGGGTTTATTTTCATGAAGCTGGGAAGAATCGGAAACAAGTATCTGAATTTGAAACATTTCTTGGTTATCTGCTCAAAAGGGACAAGGTAAGCCTTCAATTTTACTACCTCTTTATAGTTTCGAAAGGTATAGGAGGGTTTGCCTACTTTTCATTGCATTAAATTATTATTGCATGGCTGTAAAGAGTGACTAATTCTAGAAAGAACATTTATTTTGTTTTCAGTTACTTCTATAGCAGACTAGACATTAGTTCAGTTAATAATGGAAACATTCATTCAACATGTTTGATCCCAAATTAAGTGAAGCATGCCCGAAAGATATATAGATCTAAGGATATTAATATGCAATTGCAATATGATTATCAAATTCCCATATGTTGTTAATTTGGTTTAATTGTTTCTTTAAAAAAATGGTGGCCTAAAAAAATTGTTTCTTGTATATCGTATGTGTTAAAGGTTGTTGTTTGTCATTTTGGATGGTATGAGTTCCTTATAACACCACCTGCTGGAAATTTTGATCGTGTTGGTGTTGCTTATCTCCTTATTAAATCTCCTAGGGATGGTGAAGTTCCAGGTTGTTGCTGCATCATAATGATAAATGGTTATTAGTAATCAGATTTGTTTTCTCTGCTTTTCCAGTTATATTTTCATTATTTGATTGTCTTTTATTGAAAAATATCCTTGCTGATAACAAAGGTTTGCTGGTAAGATAACATAATTAGAGAACCCATGCTTGCTCAATTGGATGTTGTAATTCATCCGCAAAATCTAACTTTATACTCTAGGGTATTGCAGGATCATATAATATGTGAAGATTCTCTTTCTAAGGTGGTTGTAGAGGATTCTTACTTGGAGCCACAAAATTCTCAAACATTACATCTAAGGCTGGTGAAGTGAAATTCAACTTGTGGGATCTCTAATGACCATCAACAAGGTGGACCTTACCTAAATGTGTTAGCTCCACCTGAACACATAATTCCTTGCGTAGAGCATCTGAAAATGTCAGCAGATGTATTCAGACTCTTACCTTCCAATGTTCACAATACTACGATATTAGAGGGAAGATCTTGCCTTCTTAGGGAGTCTCACAACTCACTCCAAGTCTCAAAGGCAGATGAGGATTAAAGATTCCTAGCCCTCTTGTGTCAGGAGATGTTTGGTCTATGCCATTATCTTGCTTGAGACAAATCTTGTAAAGAGACATATAGCAGGTTGCTTACTTCCTACTTACCTCCAAGTTTGAGGAAGAGACTCTGTGACCAACTTACTAACATAGTTTGTATGTATGTATGTTAGACAGTGCAAATTCCTCTGCCTTACAATCATAACAATATTTATTTATGGGCTCAAATTTTAGTGCAAATGTCCCAATTCAGTGTGATTTGGTTCCTGTACAGTGGACTGATTTTTTTTCAGGAATTTGTGTTGGTGAAATGGATACTGGCCATTTTTGTTCAATTTTAAGCATTTTTTTTATATGTTTGATGTGTTATTTCCTTAAAATGACTTATCAACATATTTCCTCTAATATTTCGAGGTACTTGGGTGGAACCTTTGATGTAGAGTCGTTGGTAGAGAATTTGTTACATCAGCTTCTAGGAAACTTGGCCATCATTATAAATGTATATGACACAACCAATAAATATTTTCCTGTGCTGATTTATGGTATGGGATCTAATAGCCACCACATAAGCGAATTGGATTTTG
Source organism: Pseudotsuga menziesii (assembly GCA_001517045.1). Taxonomy (NCBI): domain Eukaryota; kingdom Viridiplantae; phylum Streptophyta; class Pinopsida; order Pinales; family Pinaceae; genus Pseudotsuga; species Pseudotsuga menziesii. The sequence goes on along the minus strand of LPNX010934865.1, from coordinate 20,204 downwards.
GAGATCTTGATAGAAAGCATGAACTGCCTTGCGGGTATGTCTTGTGAATTTTTAATAGTCAATGGTGTGTAAGGAGTTTTATCAGATGGCATTTCTTGTGAATTTTTGCATGATATGTTTGTGAGGAAGTCAGATTGTATCAATAAACATTCCCATTACACATGTACAGATATTTTTTAAATAAGAACGTACCAATTCAATGGATTCATTAATAGCCATTACTAGTTAACTTAGTACTATAATGAGTAGATCTTACAAATTGTGTTGGGGGCATTCAGTTGGACTATGTTAAGAATGGTTTCTCTTTTATGATGAATTATTGCTTAATCAATGTTCAGACATTTAAGACAGTTTGATTTAAAATTTTAAAATTTTATTGTGGTCATTGTTCCTGAATCCCTGAGACCATGGATCTACAATATTCTCATCACAACTTTGTACACTTTTCATTTAATTTTACTGTTCCCTTTGTTAGAAAGTGTATGACTTGTGCAGTTGCTATAAATATTTACATTACATTACATATGTAGACAGATTATAATTAACAACATGTCAATTCGCTAATAAAGAGTTGTTACACTAGCACAATCCTTGTTACTTGGTATGAATCTTGTGGGTAGCTTACACGCATGAATAGATTTTACAAATTGTGTATGGGACATAGTAGGAATTCAGTGAGAATAGTTTCTCCTTTATGTGCTATATTGCAACTTCAGTCATATTGCAACAAATGGATGTAATACTTTGTTGCAAGGAACACTTTCTTAAAAGGTAAACACTAGAGTACAAAAATCCTTTCTTCCATAACTGCAGACCTTAACACTTAAATTACAATTATAAACAAGAATGCGCATACTTGTCCCAAAAATCACTTGTTTGACCACTGGAATTCAATTTCTAGACTCCGTGATTGGCCCACCTTATTCTTGTCTAGTAAGAGAGTGTACTCGCTAGCAATCGCTCCCAGCATGACAACACAGTCAGTCTGAATGGTGACATTCCCAAATGAGCTCTTCCTAAAGATACTCTTGTTCTTGCAAGATATGTGAAGCTTTTGACCTTTCGGTGGGCTATCAAAAGCCCAAGCAAAAACTTCGTCCCATTCTGGAGTTGGACCAGTTGACACAACCTTAGTTTGCCTTGGTGGACCATTCCCAAGTGTAAGTTTGCAGCATGCGCTTGGGTTGCCCACTGACTACTTTAGGTTTATGCCTCGCTTGATAGTTACCAATAGAGTTCCTGGTAGGAACTGCAAGAGGAGCTCTGCCTTTTCTTAAAAACGAGGCGGTCCTGATTGAATCAAATACTGAAGAATTGGAATAGCCTCTGCTGCAACAACAGCTTGAGCTTTGCCAACTTCAGCTGTACATGTTGAAAAAGCTTGTCTAAGAAGAAAAAGTGAATCCAAGGCTACTTCCTGAGTTGCTTCTGGCCCAGACTTCAAGGAAGCAACTAAATGAGGGATGCAATTTGTAGCTTGATCCATTGCTCTGAGCCTTGGAAAATTGCTGAACAGAGCATTTAATGCTTTCAAATAATCTTCACTTACAGTGGCCGTGGCCCATAAGTCCTTTTCAATGGAAGCAACCAAAGCTCGGACAGTGTCACTAGAGGCATATTCCTGAATGGTAGTACTTTAGAACAGAAGCTTTATAAAAATAGCTTCCTGGATTGTCATATCAAGATCACTAGAGCTGATAAGGTCAAGGACAACCTGAATTCCATCAGCTTCTGCAACTGCTCGCTTATTTGAGCGGCTGTACATAACTAGATTTTGCAAGGCACAAATGGTAACCACCTTCATCTCTTATGTTGGTTGGTCCTCAAGCAGATTCACAAGTGCACGGCAGGTAGAGATTGCATTTGTTGTCCGTGCCAGAGTCTCATTTTGAAATAGATCCCCTAGTGCAAGAGCAGTTAGCAGTCTTACTTGCTGAGTCTGAGTCTGAGGATCAAACAAATACTGAGATAATGGAGAAATTGCCGATTTTGCAACTTTCAAGTCTCTTATCTTGACATTATTCAGTAAGGATTCCAGGAGTCTTGCTGCAGCGTCCTCACACTAATGACACCTAAGAAGTTCCAAGAGTGCCTCAATGGTGCCACTTTCTGCCATGGCTTCAACACTATATGCATCATCAGTCTCCAGAACAAGAAGGGCATTTAGTGCACCTACAATGGTTGGTTCTAAACCAGAGCGGATCATTTTTACTAGGACTGCAACAGGTACCTCCAAATAATACTGGGAATTGAATTGTAAAATACTTGATAATAAAGAAGCTGCAGATTCCCAGAATGCATGGGGAAGTGGAGGGTCAGCCTGTAGAATCACCTTTGACAGCTTAGCAACTCCACCCACATTTGCAATTTCATTTGGCCAGCTTAATGAAACACTTTCAAGAGATTTTATTTCCTTTTGTTGCAAAGTGGACATACTAGAACCAAGAACCTAAACCAGAGGGCCAATTTCCTATTGAGTGATCATGTCCCTCTGCAAGTATTCCTCCAGAAGTAAATGAGAAAGTAGTTCTGCTGCAAGCTGCTGCACTGCCTGGGATGGTGAATCCAATAGAGGAATCAGTGGCTCCACTGCCTGAGAAGGTGTCAGCTTGTAGGTAGCATGCTATTGAGGATTCTCTAAGATATTCACCAGCACCTGCATTGCACTATGCTGCCCTGTAGCACTAAATTCAGGTCGAGTTAAAGCTGAGAAAAGAGGCTCGACTACTTTTGCAGCTGATGTTGCTTTTGCAATGCTGTTGTTATTTATCACTATCCGAAGTAATTCTACCATAACAGCATACAGAGAATCTGGTGCTTCTGGAAGAATTTATAGTATGTTTTCAACCACCCCAGCTTTAATCATATCAAGCTTGCAAAGTGGCTGATTTTTGCCTATCTTCGCCAGGGCATTTATAACAGCCTCATGAAGAGGATAATTCACACCAAACAGAAGTCCAACAAGTGGAACAACAGCACCATGTGCAGCAAAAATCTCTACCAATTTTTCATCATCTAATAGGTTATAAAGAGCACAGACTACATCATGGTGGGCTGGACTGAACTCTGTAACAAGAAGAGAAACCAGAGGTTCAACACATCTGGCTGCAGCTAGTGTAGATATAATTCTTGAATTCCCAAAGAGAACACAACACAACTCTGCAGCATCCTCCTTTAGCCCCATTGAGCAATTTGAAGAAAGAATTCGACATAACACATCCACTGCATTTGTTTCAACATCAACAACTACAAGTGCTCTTGAAGGATTTTCAAATAGCAACCTGATCAATGCACCAATTGCAGCACGTTGTTCATTTTTTGACCCAGAGCTAAGAATTTCAACAAGAGGCTTAATAGCATGCCTGGTTGCTTCCCCAACCTTAATGTGGTCTGCTGCAAAAATACCTTCTAAATCTCTTGCTGCACTGTATCTTGATCCCTTGATACCCAAGTGTAATACTGCAACCAACTGATTGACATCTCCAACAAGAGACTCATGTCGTCGTATCTCAGGACTACTAAAAATAATCCTTAATAACTCTACTATTGCTTCTTCTATAGCATCTTGAGGACCAAGAGAGAGATACTTTGTTATGGCTTCTATAGCCCCAGCTTCTGCCATTACAATCTTGTTTGAATTATTATCTATTGCTAGTTGAGTTAAAATCCCTAGTGCCAAGGAAGGAGCACCTGGATGATCCAAAATAGGTTTCAACAATTCAACCAAGGCAGGTATTGCTTTGCGAGAAGTTGCACCAACCTTAATATCATCAACTCTGAGCAATCGCTCCAGAGCTACATGGTCTGGATCATGTACCAGTGAGAATTCCTCAGATAGTTCTATAAGTTTTGAGATGTGTGCTTCAGCACAACTAAGTAAAGGTCTAAGTCCACCAACAACACCAGAATTAGCTACGGCAAGCGAAGTACCTCTGCTGCCATTGCAAATCAGAATGGTTAGAGCTTCTGCAGCAAAGTATTTGCTTGCAGTTTCCTCAGATTTCAGTAAAAATGCAAGTGTATGGATGGCTTGCATTGTTGTAGGTTCATGAATTATATCCCTATCTTGAAATATAATTTCCAATAAGAGATCACATACCCATATACTGCCATTTTCTTCAGTGTCAATCTGCTCATCAAATAGTTTCACTTGTCAATAAGTCTGAACAATAAAATGCTATATTTACAAGAGCATATACAAAGAGTAAGGTCGGTAAAAGCTTGAGATAGAGCAAATGAACAGATCAGCTTTAAAATGTGACTATAAATAGAATAACCAGATACCTAGACAAATGGAAGAACGAAACAAAGTGTAAGCAAAATCTAGTTTACATGACATACTGGAGGTAAAGGATGGAACTTCATTTTCATGAAAAAATAAGACTCAAAGGGTGAAAACAAAATTCCAAGCAAATAGAAAAATGCACAGAAGGGTTCAACAAAAAATTCCAATAAATAGCATCATGTTTGTTCACTATAGAGACGTCATAGATTCCATATTTTCTATACTTTTCATCAAATTGCTCAAAAAGGCAATTTTATATATAATTGCTAGATATGGTAAATCTTATCCAACTTTTGAAAATAGTAGCTTGTTTGTTTTCTCATAGTTCTCAATGCTCTTTCAATTATTCCACCTATTTAATATGAAACAGATGCAATACAAGACAAGAAAATTACCTGCACAACTTGAGAGGAAAAATTTTAAATTCTCTCTGTGAGGATCTCAATTGCATCAGCCTCCATTATAACAAACTTATTTTTTCTATCATGAGATGCCATCACAGAAAGTAACCATATAGCTATAGAGCACCCTGAAGTAGTAGCTGTAAAATTTTCAATAGTTGAATCAATTTCCTACCGTTCTTTATTTGTTTTGAAGGTATTTCTATATCTCTCCACTTAACTGTCATGACTGTTGTTATCCAAACCCATTTCCAATGTCCCAGATCCAAGCATTTCAAAAAGACACTGTACAATCTCAAAGTTGAGGTTAGCTTCATTGAGAGCTTCCATTGATTTCTCTTTGTGTACCTTTACAGCACAAACCAGAAGGGTCGTTCCTCCTGCTTTGACTTATATGTTAATAGAGTTTATGACACGTCCTACAATTGTAGCAATGCATCCATATGTGCCATTGATCATGTCATCCAATGCATCATACTTATCTAGGCAAAGCCTTGAAATAATTTCTATAGCTTTTTCCTGCAAAGGAGGCGATCCAGCGGATAAGCATGAAACAAGAGGCCCTACACTATGGGGAGCTTCAGCGAGAACTTCCCATGGTGGTCGACTATATGTGACCCCACCTTTAACTCTAGCTAAAGAAGAAAGGGCATCTAATGCTTCTGATGTAGCATCATCTTCTAAGTTGGCAGCCATAAGAAGTGCAACTAAGGCAAGCATAGTTCCAACATGATGGATGCTTTCGCATAGTGTATCATCGACATGTCAAGATTGAAGAAGACATGAAATTGCTGTAGTAGCATGTGTCTTGCCATCATGAGTTCCCTCTCACAAGACCCTATTTATTGGTAAAATAATATCCTCAACTTGTACCTCTTCTGCAATGTCAGCATCTAACAGAATATTAGAGAGAGCTGTTGTGCCCTGTTCTGCCACTTCTACCACTAAAGATTTTGCAAGGTTAACTAATGGTGTAAGCACATCTCTAGATAACTTTGCAACTTCCTGGCTCTGTTTTATTGAATAGAAAATAGTAGCAAGACAATGTGCTGCCTCAATCAAAATATATTCTGATCGTGTATTGAGGAGCTTCATGACTGGTTCAATGCTTTCAATTGCAATATTGCGTTCATGCAAATCCTTCCTACAGTTAAATAATGATGCAAGAACTGAAGCAGATTTAGCTCAAGTATTGTCATTAGTAGAACAAAGGATTTTAATCATTGTTTCAACTGCATCATTTGCAACACTCCCTTCCAGTAAAATTTCACTTAGGGGTGCAACTGAAAGTAGAGATCGCAATTCCTCCAGAACATGAACTTTTGATTCTGGTAAGTCACCTGTCAGCAAAGCAGTGAGTTGGCTAATAGTGTTGCTATCTGATTTATGGGTAAGATGGTTTAGTGTCATTGCAGCAATTTATTTTCCACTCAGACTACCATTTTTCAACAACCATATTAGCGCAGGTACAACATCTGCACTTTCAACACATGCACAAATATCTTCACTGTGATTACAGAGATTTCCAATAACGGTTGCAGAGTCCTCTTTTTCTTTTTAAGATCCAATCTCAAGAATCTATACAAGGGGAGGTATGCCACCTGCAGCAGTAATTTCCCATTTGCTCTCATCATTTTCATTTGATAGCATACAAAGCAATGTCAGTGCACATTCCTGCTGTTGTTCGCAACATCCAACACTAAATTTGTGTTGGAGCGAAGATGTTGAACTAGGGACTTTATTTTTAGATAAAAGTTAAAATTGGGTGAATCATTGTATGATTCATACTACAAACTAGTTGAAGTAGAAAGTCCACTCCCAAAGAGAAACACTTCCAATGGCTGTAGAATAATTCTAGCATCTAATAGACTCTCCCACTATGAGTGCAATGTTGTGTTTTGGAGGTCCGATTGGGCTTCTAAGACTTGTTGATTATATAAATGCTTGTTTACTACCCTGTTCTCTTAATGCAAAATGATAAATTGCACCCCTATGAAACAAACCCTTCCAGCTGTACTAGTCACCCATTGATGAGAGAATGGAGGATCTAGTGAACACACCATTATCTTTTGAAGATGCACTTGTTTCTTTGTTTGACCACAGTGATCAAAACTTCAAAGTTACGTAAAAACATTGTAAAAACATTGTTAGGAATCCCTAGGTTACACCCCTATAATCCTAAACTAGCCTAGCTACCATCCCCTTCAACCCTAGACAACTTATCCCTCAACGCAATGCCATTTGCATCACTGATTTGGATTATAGAACTTAACAGCCTGTGTTACACTCACCTTGGATTGGATGCTTTCCTCCATGATCCCAAGGCCATAAAACTTCAATGCAAGGGATCTAGGCTCCTTATTCGGCCATCTTCATACCTCTCAGCCCTCCATAAACTCTTAACTGTAGATTCATAATGGAGGCAACCATCACCATATTTCCTTAGCTCAAATTTTGACCCTCCACCAAACTACCAATATCCCTTTGACACCTAAGCTATAAACTCTCAAACGTTGCACACCCTAGGCCCTAATATAGTCCCAAAGATCACTGTTGGTTAAAATTTGTCTGGTTTGTCTTCCCATAATTCCATCCTACCACAATGCACCTACTTTATTGTGATTGTCTTCTCATCCAGCCATCTATTGGACACCTAAAACATAAACACAAGAAGATCATAAAGCTTTACCATCTGATCTATTTTGGATGCTTATTTAATGGTAAAGATCAGTTTTATTAATCTCTGCAACTTGTTGGAATTCTTCCCATAAGCATGACATATGTATTTATCCTTTGACTGGGCATCTTGAATAACACTTGTCATCGTATTTATCTTGCGTACTGTCATACTGAAAATTGCATTCTTAAGTTGAATATTTTTATTTTGATTTTCATTGGCATTTGGCATACCTGGGTGTTATCTCTGTCCCACAGTGATACTTGGCATACATATTGATTAATTTATTGCCTCTATTATCAGTATAATTTCATAAGTGTAAGTTTAGTATTGGCAACTTTCCCATAAACCAAATTTGAACTACATATCACTACCTTGCAATTACAATACTGACTTTGGGATTGTGTTTATACTTGGTGCAAAAACTTTGGAATCCTTTTCATCACTCTTGAAGTAAATAAATTGGAGATAGCATGAATATTGAAACATAAGAAGAGCTGCAATTTCCAACAGCAGTACATGCTATGACAGTCATATCCATTTTTTCATTGGGTTTGCTTGAGGCATACATACTATACACCTTTGAAATTCACAGTTGATTTAATACTTCATTTTTGGAAATTGTTTTGGTCACCTTGATAGTTTTATTTCCTTGATATCTACAAGAGAATCATGTTATTTTAAGCATTTGATGAGTTTTGGAACCATTCTAGAACATAACTACTGTATAGTCAACAAATATGAATCATTTGGGCATATTGATTTAAAACTGGGAATCACTGACAGTGTAAATTCTCCTTACTTTTGGCAAGAACTATAGATCAATATTTGGAAACTCTGATAGCTAGATGCCTCCATTGAAGATGGTACAAGAAGTAGTAGTGAAGTCTGAAGAATTGATTTCTCCCTTCAATTGTCCAATTTTTGGTTCTACATATCTAAAAGTATTCTTACAGTTTCCAGAATCCTTAGTATTTACTTTCTTATTGATAATAACACCTTTATTGGTTTTATGTCCAATCTATCCACCTGCAATATGTCTGTCTTATTTGAGCAGGGCAAGTTTTTGTGACTTAACATCATAGTAGTTTAATATACTCAAGTCATGATTCTCTCGAGTTCTGCAGAGAGAAGGATGCACAAACTTTAGATGCTGCACTTGGTCTATATGGATTTTGTGATAATATTGTTTTGATAGTTTAACACCCTACCCTCTCTTCTTTTGGGGCAAGTTGTAACTCACTTCTGAATAGCTTGTGCTGATCAATTTATGTGTTGGATGATCATGTTCCATATCACATTTTGAATCATTACAAGAGTTTTTTTGGAGTTGGTTAAATATATTTGGGCTTCTATTTAAACTTACCTTCTTTTGTACCATAGATGATTTCATACTGATAAGTGTTCTATTTCGTTGTGATATGCTTCAAAGCACAGATTTAGATGATGAGGTGTTGTTTGATTCCACACAAGGTCTAATGGAAAGGCTTGCAATAGAATCATATGAAGTTTCCATGGTAATTCCAATAAGAAACCTTGTAAATGTAGTTCTTAGAGAATGTTAGTCCATTGGTTTTGACTGCTATGTTGTAATTTTTCCACTGAAAAGGTGAAAACAAAAGCTAGGATTATGGAGGGTGACGTAGGTAAAGCACTTTGTCATGAAACTGTAAGAATCAATCCCGCTGCACTTGTAATGGGAACAAGAGGACTGGGGATAATCAAGAGGTAAGACCCTTTTATTTTGAATACTCTGCATCTCCTTGTAAGCTTAAAGTTGTGTTTAAAAGTTAGAGTATATCTGAAATGCGAGTATGTTATTTTTGGTTCAAATTTCACTAGTACAAGTGATCAATTTTTCCATGGCAAAACGTGGCAATATCCATGGAAAATCGTGGATATTGCCACGTCTAAGTGTTTTTTTTTTCGTGGAAACAATTCCATCGCAATAGAGACGACCCCTAATTTGCGTTGTAAGAGCGACAATGTTCTATATTTAGTTAGATGTCTAAGCCATCGCTATATCCATGCCTAGCCATCTCTGTATCCACACCTGGACGTCTCTGTATCCACGCCTGGCCGTCGCTGTATCCACGCTCTGTATAAGGTTTTTTTTTTTAAATTGTAAACCCAGGAATAAGACGTCGCTATAGCCACGCCTTGCTGTCTCTGTATCCATGCCTTGCCATCTATGTATCCACGCCTAGCCGTCGCTTTATCCATGCTTTGTATAAGTTTAAAAAAAAAATGCAAACCCCAGGAATAGCGATGGGGATGCTATACCTGCGACGGGCAGACTAGGCAATGTTCCACGTCATGCCATTTATAAATGTAAAAAATACTAGGAATACAAAAGTGGCTATATACTTGAATGAGCTTCTCTTTGTTTCAAGAATAGGTTATTCTTTACTGAACAGGGCCAACCACGTGAAGGTGGAAGCTCATATGGCCCCTCCCTCCCCCTCACATTGCTCTCAATTCCCCTTACCCTTTAAATTATTTTGTTTACATAGAAAACATATAAAAAACTAAACATATAAACATTGAAACATCAAATCACATAAACATATAAACATCGAAACACAAGAAAGTAATCCATACAAACAACGTTTCATGTTAACATCGATATAAAATACAAGTCATGATATTTTACAATTTTTTCTTCGTGTGACTTTGTTTTTTTCGATTCAAAAAACAAACAAGTGGCATCTCAAATTCATCATTTTGCAATGTATCTGCTGATCCCTGTCCTTCTGTGGTTTGTGTAATTTGTGTGCCCTCATTTACCATACTCCTTGTACGTTGCTGAACAGGGCATGGAGGCCGCTGCGAATGGGAAAGAACTGCAACAATGAAAAGACCATTTTTCTTAGGTTGAAAATTGATTCAAATCACTATTTCATTGTTTCGATAAACATTACAATATCAATTTTTACCAGTTTGTCTATATATGAAGGTCGGTGTTTCGACTGCTTCAGTCGTTTGTTCCTCTTCCAGTTCATCCTCGTGAGCTACATGCTCTTCCATTTAAAGAATGAAATATGTAATTATACGTAAAAAAATAAATATCTATAATCAAAATACATATATATATTTCTAAAACTCACTACCTGAATCCCTAGCCTGCTCCACATTATCATCCAATGGGTCCTCCCCAATATGAACTGGCACCCTCCCAGTACCGCTGGATTCACTGCTGCGGTTGCACTGTTGTTTCCAAACAAACATAAAAATATAGTTATTGGTCTACTGTGGGAAAATATGAAGCAAGAATATTTCAAATGTCCTTATTCAATCTATTTACCTGCATTCCCACAATTGGGATGATTGGAGTCTGCCCCAAGCTTTTTCTATGCTCAACCACACTTTCAAAACCATACTTGAAACCAATCTTGAGGTCTTCCTCGGTGGCGGCATCTGCGAACATACTTCCCTGCAATATTGCAAAGAGAAGTTTATTATTAGAGAGGACGCAGCATATTATGTGCTAGTATAAAAGGACTCAAGAACTCAAAGTTCAATACTGTTCAATATGCTTAAAAACAATGAAAACTATTCTAAGAAAACTATGAATTTAATTAGCAGGCACAAATCTCAAACCCCAACACTTGGTAAGATTTTGAAAATTTATAAAAAGGAAGAGTTGCAAATTCTTACGATTCGGTGCCTTAGTTTTCTGTAGCCACCCTGGCCTAGTTTATGCTGGCCAACCTTATCCATTCTTGCCTTGGTTTCCTTGGAGGTGTTAGGCAACCTGTTTATGAAATTTATGACATATGTTAAATGTATGATTTGTTGCTTGACACAAAACATAAAATAAAATTGAGCATATCGCAATAGTATAATTATACATCATGTACCTTGCTTTATCAGTCCGTGGTTGTTTTCCTTGATTTCTTAACAATATAAATTTGGCATCAGCCATAAGTGCCTTCCACTCTTGCTCCAGTACCATGGGTGGGAGCTCATGCTTGGGGTTATCTACCAGTTTTCCCCGATATTGGGCCCTGTTATATTTCAAACCATCTCCATCTAACTTTAAAACCACTTTCTTGTTGAAAGTGTCACCGAACAAGTAAATCATGTGTCTAATCAATTCATCTTTTAAATTGTTGTTTTTTTTTCCACCCTGTGCGAATGGTGGGCCCAAACAGCTCCAATGCTTTGTCATTTAAGTGTCTGTAGAAGACATTATTGCCTGCATAAACATTTACAGCTTAATTTACAATATTTTCAGAATATTTCCATTTCAATTTAATGAAAAACATTGATGAAAAAAATTAAAAAATACCTGCCATCTTTTGTATTTTCATAGGAACACATGCTTCATTGACTAGAAATGTCACATCTAGTGATCCAGTGCTTTTGACTCGTGCTGCTCTAGGAAAAGTTTCCTGGCCATCTACAGTAGGTTCATCTCCAACATCATGTGGAGTCCTAGGTGGCTCCATCTCATCATCATGATCCATCTCATCATCATTGCCCTCATCATTGGCTTCGAGGCAATCCTCAAAAAACCTCATTGGTACCTTGCTTTGACGAGTTTTTTTATGCAATGGATGGTCACTGCTACCAATACCTGTCTTTGCAGGTTCTCTAGCCTGGGGTTCCAAATATTCCTACATACGGAAAACATCGAGTTGATAAGAACATTTGCAATAATAGAAAACATATCATCAAATATGAAATCATGTTAAATCTTATAAAAATTGTAATCGATGACACTTACTGCATAACCCTTTATTTTTTGTTGTAGCTCCACCATCATTGCCTTGTCATCATCTGTCTTGGGCCATTTGCAAGAAAAGGCCAGTAAATCCTTGTTTTCCCTTTTGAGGGCCAAATAGACTGTTTTCATTGGGTTTAGGGAGGTGAAAATTTCTTCCTCACTTACATTGTCATCCACATCCAGTGCATCGAACTAAAAGCATGAAACAATAAAATCAAGGAAATTAATTGTAACATCATTCAAAAATTGTTCACCTGTAAAATAATTGTTGTAGTATCAATAAAACTTACCGGATGCGGCGTAGTAGCTGGTGACTTCCCACATTCACCCCGTGCCTGCTGAGGCTCCACGGGTGACTTCCCACGGTCACCCCGTACCTGGTGAGACACTGCAGGTGATTTCCCACGGTCACCCTGTACCTGCTGAGACATCGCGGGTGACCTTCCACAGTCACCCCATACCTATTGGGGCTCCGCGGGTGACTTCCCACTGTCACCCCGTACATGTTGTGCCGACACCGCGGGTGGCCTTCCACGGCTGTGACCCTGGCACAATAAATCAATCAATAAAATCTATGTACATAATTGTGGACAGAAAAAACTAAAATATTTAACAATTACCTGTGGAGGCAGTACGGTGTGTGACCTTCCACGGTCACCATGTATCCTGGTAGTCGCGGGTGCGTCGTGAGCACTGCAATCACCCTGACACAATAAATCAATTAGTACAAGTTGTGCAAATAATTGTACCATAAACAAAAATGAGGTTTTGCAAAAATTTCACCATAAAAAAAAGTATAATATGCATGTTACTATATCGATTGTAGTCATCAAAACATTTACTTATTCTGGTCGAATTAAGTTACTATATTTAATAATTACCTCACGAGACGGTTTGGCTTGTGACCTTCCATGGTCACCATGTATTGTGCTAGCAGCATTTGACCTTTAGCTGCCGTCACCCTGACACGATAAATCAATTAGTAAGTTTTCCAAATAATTGTACCATAAACAAAAATGAGATATTGCAAAAATTTTACCATAAAGAAAATGTATAATATGCATGTTACTATATGGAAACATTCATAATAAGCACGAAGAAATATAATCGAATGAAGTCATCAAAACATTTACTTTTTCTAGTTGAATTGAGTTACCATATTTAATAATTACCTGATTAACATAAATGAGATTGACCAAACTAAATTATAACAGTGATTTATCAGAGGTTTATTTGAATGGTAGATAGGATATTTACCCCCATAGGCGCATCTATTCGATTTAAGTTGTAATTGATCAACAACTCTTCACCTGGAGCTATTTTTTTTATTGCACATACAAATATACGATTTCCTTCGCGTCCCTCGAAAATGCAATTCGGTTTCTTAGTTTTTGTCACTGGTCGTGTACTGTTTATAAATCCCGCAACGTTTCCAGAATCGTTTGGCCTCCCATCAATATACATTGTCTCCCCTTTGTGGAGATTATTTTCTACAATTTGTATATAATTTGCGGCAACTCAGTATCTCCGCATACTTCGAGTATATTGGGACAACAACAACCAGTGATTATATCTGTATAATGGGACGACATACTCCATCAATTCATTTACAGTGCCATAACCGACATTTATGCCAGCCATGGAAAATAGCCCCAAGCCATGTAAGGACGAAGGAGCGATGCAATACATCCTCCCACTGATGAAGAAATCTGTGTCCACCTGTGGTAGCTCCTTAGGTACCCATCGTTGCACTAGATAGAGATACCTTAATGGAAACTCAATGTCACCTATGCTCTCATCATCATAATTACACGACCCTCCGTTGGCAATAAAAAATTGCATGCGTCTACAAAAAATTTTCCTGACCTTTTCAGATCTAGTTGATCTAGATCCAGTAGATCTAGTAGAATGCGTCTTGCTTTCAATCTCTTCGAGTATATCTTGATCATCACTCGAGGAAGATAGATCTAACAAATACCTATTTGGTGGTACCTAAATCATTCATCTTAATGATGTTAGTGATACATTTTTCAACATCCACTTCTCCATTAATGTGACTACATGTGAAGAAATGAAAACATAGATATCCAATTTGTCATGTTTTAAGCATTCACATTTACCAATAGTGGCATGTATTGTTTGAAATGTTACATCTAGAAGATCAATGAGATGAGCCAATTCAATGTTCTAATTGTGAATATGGAATGTGATACATCCTACAAGTTATCTAGAATATCTAATTTAGGAGCTTTGATTTCCATGTCCAAATGCATTTTTATAGCCATGACGAGGGTTGATAATTATTGAGAGTCCCTAGTTTGAGAAACATTCCAACATGAGCAACTTCATAGCAAGTTTTAGGGTTTCTAGGATTCTAGGCCATAAAAATGCAACAAAGCTGCCAAAATTCACTAACGCCAAAGATAAAGAGGTCTAACCTAGACCATAAGTGTCAACTCTTAATAACACGCCCGAGACAAATAATGATTTTTAGTCAAGCAAGTTTGTATTTTCCATTTCTCAAATGGTATGCAAACAAGTATGTATATTTATTTAAATGTTGGTTAGACCACAAGTGTCAACTCTCTTGTTGGTAATTAGACCACAAGTGTCAACTTACGAGCTCATGTGGTAGGATATTGGTCAACAAGTAAAGCCCCTGTGAGTTGTTGAGGAAAGAGGCAAGTTGGAGAAAGGATGATAATTTATGTTGTTCATTTTGTGTGGGAGCTTTAGCATGGACTTTGGCAATCCCCTCATGTTGGGTACAAGACATCATGTTCAAGGCCCTATCAATCTTGTTGTAAAATAAAATGTTGACATTGGTTTATAAGCATCAATCCTTTGTCAATCATTTCACATTCTAAATTGAATGTTTGAGGATGTTAATCATGTAGAGGGTTCGTCCAATCCTAAAGGGATCATAAACAAAGTCGAAATGGCGTAGCAAATACAAGGCTCTTTTGACTAGTGTCAAATGTTAATACACCATATACATGAGCCAATGAATTCTACTTGTAGAGCTCCAATAGGGAGAAGAGATGTGAAAGGGTAGTTGAGTACTATGTCTCAACCATGATTCCATGTGAATAGTCAACAATGAGTTAGAGTCAACCAAACTCAAAAGGACTAGTGGGTGACTTGGTATTAGATATAGAGGAGGTTATGAGACATGATAAGTGCATGGATAAAGTGTGTGTTCATCCTTTAATCACTATTTGATCACCATTTAGATTGATGAGATGCATGCCTTGAATTCGATTGCATTATATTTGACTCACAATTGTCATGTTCCTTAGTCCACCCATAAACGACTAAAGGGTCATTAATACTCACATAACTAATAAACTCAAATGCATGGGAGATGTGTGGCTTCTTAGCCATGTCCAAAAAATTGATCATCAATGAGATCTCCTTCGACTATGTGGAATGCCACAATGTCCAAAGACATTTTATCTCTCTATATTGACTTTCCATGTTTAAGTAGTTGTAGTAATGGTTGGCTTTCTTTAAGAATCTTCTATTTGAACATAGCATTAATTTTAACCTTTGCAGTGTTCTGGCCTCGGTTTAATTTTTATAGAGTGATGTCATTGAATAAATTATACATTCTACCCCAATTCAATTTCTCCATTCAGTGAATACAAGAACAGTCCCAGGGGAATTGCATTTAATATCTGACAGGTTTGACAAAGAAAGCCAAACTCAATGTTTTCCCACACAGGATGAGAGAATCTTCAAGAGAGAATCTCTTTTAAGATTCAATATGTTCCTCTTCCTTCAGAGTAAATTTCATGTACTATTCAAAAGAGATTGGAATGTTTCATAATTGGACCTGAAATTACTTTGTTGCATTCAAATTATATGTTTCCTCAGTGAAGGAACTGATAACCTTCATATATTTCAACTTCTAAGATGCTACCAATCATTTGGAGAAAAATTAGCAACTCAAGCTTTGGATAATCCCAGGTATGAAGCCATCGGAGAGCTTAACCTAGTCTGCTTTTCGAATGCTTAGGCATTTAATTGTCTTAAGTGCTTCTCACATCACAAATGCCTCCATATAGGCCTCAGTTTTCTTTACAAGGGTCGAGTTAGTAAACAAAGTTTTGGGCGATACATTTCATATATCTCTAAGTTTGATAGATTAGACTAGAATCTATACGATAGAACTATGAACAGGGTTTTGGTAGATGCCCCAATTTGAATCCTTACAAAGATGAAGTTAACATTTTAAATATTCAATGGCATTGGGGGAGTTGTATTACATAGCAGTGTTTTTGAGCCCTCTCTGCTTGGCTTTCTGCTCACTTATTGTGGACAGCAATGCAATTAACTTAATCATCACTCCTGAGCAGCCTTTTACTTAAGAGTGTGAGACATCTTTAAGTTATTGTGTAATGTTCTGATAGAACGGGATGACTGAAATATGAAACCATGTTGTCATGTAACCTCAGGCAAATATTTCTGTTTTATAATTATTGTTTTATTTTGTATTATTGCTACACCACTTTATATAAAAACAGGTAATCCTGTGAATTCTTCAGTTCTCTTATGGAAAATAATATTTCTTTTAAACATTTCACATAAAAATTTTTTTAGTAAAATTCATGGATTCTCTCCTACGCGTGAGATTGACATCCTCTCTAGTAGATTTTTCACCTTCCCTCCCCATTTTGTAATTATATTTGCAATCAAAGCAACATGTTAGTGTCGTCCTATCGACCTATATAATCTTTTGCTAGACCTGTGATGTTAAGGGGTACATTACCGTAAAATGTTTTCCTGTGCACCGCAGCAAGGTTCTCAATGCACAAGAGAAAATACAAAGGAATAATAGCAAGAAATAAGTAGTCATTTTTTCAAATCAGAGAAGGCCACCTCTAGGATTAAGAAAGGTGAGAGGACAGGCATCTAGCATCCATGGGAGAAGAATCATCTTGAACATCAGCATGAGCTTTTGTTTTTGTTTTGGGGATGTGTATAATTAGTTGCATGCAGGGTTCTCTACATCAGTTCCCTCTAAAAATAGCCTGCTCAATTGATATTATCTATTGGGCCAAGCTTCAACAATATTTATCCGAATTTCTTTTGCATTACTAAAAATTTGTGTTTTCTTAGTGCTTCTGCATGACTAAACAATTAGTTTACCAGTATGTTAAGAAATGAATGGCTTTGAACACATCACCTTCTTGATGGGATTGACCATCATAGGGGTAGCAAATGTATTATTGGCAATGAGAAACACTCCATATGTTCTATATACAGTGGAAACTGGCTGCAAATTTGCAATTCTTACAGATGTCAAGGTTTGAAAGGGTGAATTGAGTCAGCGTTGAGGTGATTCTTGGGTTGAAGGGAGATGGCAAGGGAATCTAGAGATGAGATGAGGTCATAACAAGGGTATATCAAACCTGTTTCAAAGCTGTAATGGCCTTAAAACAACAGCAGTATAATAGGATTGCATGACATTGAGGGGTAGATGATATAATTAGGTCAATGTTTGAATATGGGGATGTAGAATAGGAGAAGACGTGTTAAAAGGAGTGACCAATGAAGGTATATGAAGCCTTTTTGAAGGTCAACGTCTGACTTTTAGTTGATTAGGGTCTTATGAAGAGGGTTTTCAGGTTTTTTAAATTTAATAGGGCAGACAAAAGGAAAGGCTATTAGATTTGGGTTTTGGAGTCCAAGAGGCTAGGGCATTAAGAACACTGCAAGATTGTTATCTTTCATAGACAGTGCACAATAAACTCAGTCATGGCAGTTCCTCTGTAGCATTTCCTGCCATTGGATATTTACTGTACAAGAGAATAATAAGGTTTATGGACTCATAGAAATGTTACTGTCTATACCATGAAATGTGGAATGGAATCCTGTGATAACAAAATGTTGCACAAAAGGATGAATCATTTTCCTCTCCCAAATGTACTTGTCAAAGCAAAGATGCCTTGTTTCAGCACCATGTGAAACAGCATAACCAAATGATTTCATAAGCCTGCTAGTTTTATTGAATTCACAGAAACCCCAATCGAGCAAAAGACAGTGTGAATCCGAAGCCAGGAGGAGGATAGAACCCAAAAGGGTCTCAAAATCAAAGGTGGAAGCATTAAAATATCGGTCTCGATCTAGATATGTGACTGGAACACTTCATCAACCGAATTCACTTTAACATATATTGAAAATAGGATGGTAGCTATCAATCCAAAAGACATACCTGGCCAGACATGTTCGATGATTGTGGATGAAATTGGAGGGTGATAGGAAGCCTGCAAATGCGTTCACTTGGGCTTTCTAGAGCTCCTAGCCAAGGGGAGCAACTCTCTTCAGCTCCCAGAAACTGTGAAGCCAACGCGTTCGGGGCCTGCAAATTGGAGGGTTGGACGAAATTGTGAGGACCTACAAATGCGTTCACCTGGGCTTTCTCGAGCTCCTAGCCAAGGGGAGCGACTCTCTCCAGCTCCCAGAAACCGTGAAGCCAACGCGTTCGGGGCCTGCAAATTGGAGGGTTGGACGAAATTGTGAGGACCTGCAAATGAGTTCGGGGGTTGTGAGGGATGAAATTGGAGGGTGGAAAAACTTGGATGAAATCACACATGTAAAATCACACTTGAATCAAAAGTATGATATCATGTTAACATGGCCAATAAACCAAAAATAAGGACCATAACTATGCTAAGTGATTCAATATAAATTGTTAGTGGAATAATCTAATACCACTAGATCACTTTGAAAGAAAACAAGTCACTCTCCTCCTGAAGATATTTTTCTTTGCGACTAGGAGGTAAATTTTATTATGTCCATGAGGACACCAAGACTTCAATTATTCCAAGGTTTAAATCCCTCTCTTGATCCCACACCTAACTAAGTCACCATAATGTACGCAATGGTATGAGGTGAACAAAGTCATAAAAAAGTTAGAAAATCAAAAGAAAAATAATTATAAAATATGGGATGGACCAATAATATTCACCAAAAACCTCATAGTAACCATAGCTGGGAGAACATTCTTTGGAATTGAAACCAATTAGGAGGCATCCAAAATAGGTCAACCATAGAGATGAGAAGTGAATACATATCCCAATAACCATTAGGTCCAAAGGATGTCAAAATAACAACATAGAACCATGATTAAGCTTGGCCATCCAGACTGTCATCAAGTACCTTGGAACTAAATGGAATTGATAGAAAAACAAATGAAGATAAAAATCTTAAAGACAAAGTCCACCAAAATCAAAATCCCACAAAAATACAAAATTTCACTAAAGGACAACATTTTGGAAGACCAAAAGTTTGAGAAATTTATTTATTTAATTTTATGTAATTTAAATAAGCTCAAGTATCACTTGGAATGTGGAAGGAAAATGGCCATGGAACTTGAGCTATAAATTTTAAACTCTACCCATGTAAAATGGATTTTTCCTTTTCACTCTTCTCATGAAAAATTTCATGGAGATGAATAAAAGGGAAGTTGATTGTGACTTACAAAGTGCATTTGATGTTATGTGATTATATTCTTCTAAAAATATCTCATTAAATTCTAATATTAACCTCGAATTCAATTCCTTTACAATTTAAATTTCTTTCTTGTTCATGGAACCTTGTAATGGTTCCCTCATCTCTGTAGATGTTGTGGAAATTGACTATGAATGAGGAATGCTCCACCCAAACTTAGGTGCAATATGTTCATAATCCTCTGAACACAGTTGCCACCTTGGAGCTGGGTCTATGAATCCATCAGGGATATGGGTTAATTCTCAGAATCCATAGGCTCATACATGAATAATACATACCAAACGAAATCCCTTTCTTCCCCAGACCATACCAAACAATATCAATAAATAAATTAATTTAATGATGGAATCCTTCTCCATGAGGAATGGAATGCCTTCTCCCAATGACTATATAAACTCTTTAGATCTTTCCCTGAAAACCTTTTATAAAAAGAATCATTAATCATGATAAAATTAAAGAATTAATCCCCATAACCAAGGTCCTAGGAAAAATATAAGATTTAGAGAATATTTTTAGGGTCCAAGACATTGTTAAGCTACAATGTCATGACACCAACACTCTATTCTCCTCTCACACACCTTCCCCTCTCATGAATTT
>LPNX010934845.1:442034-506854 GCA_001517045.1 Pseudotsuga menziesii | reverse complement strand
CATCCGAAACGTGGTAACTAAGTGTTTATCCATATGGCCGTGTTTGCATTCCTATTCTTCATGCAGCTGGCGATGATCCAAATGAGGTGAAAATGGCATCAAAAAATAAATATTGAAAAAAAAATACACTCGTTGGTCTCGGCGATCCCGCGCTCTAGCAGTCGCTGGGCTAGGCGTTTGCGATAGAGGAAATCATAACGTTTGGCAGTTGCTGGCATGGAAGAAATCATAACATTTGGCAGTCCCTAGGTTAGGCGTGTAAGACATTGAAAAAAAAATCGATAACATTTGGCAGTCCCTCGGCTTGGCGTCTGTGACAACAGAAGTATATGTGGGACACGAGAGGGCTTGAGGCAGAACGAGTCTCGTGAAGGGCTTGAGGTAGACGGCCGCCTTCACTTCTAACTGTTTCAGGAAAACCTCTTCACCATTCCCAAGCACTCGAACTCCATTTGTATGAAAGGATGGAACTGCAGAAGGCCTTGAATTGCCTTGGTCAGTCTGAGAAAGAGCCCCAGAGGCCTTTTGTAGCAGATCATCAAACAGGCGATGGCACTGCTCCAAATCAAGAAGGGATAAAGCTTCACGTTTTTCCTCGTTGCCCTGGAAATAAATGAGGTTCTTCTGCATCTCCTGCAATACAGAGAATAATTCTTCTGGCACACCAGGGGGTTTGATTTGCTGTTGAACCATTTCTAAGCGAGACAGTTCTGTCCTCTGTACATCCATAGTCCATATGCATTCAGCAAGAAAGAAGCAGAAAGGAGATGCAGCAGTAGACCGTGCCAATTTAGAACACATAGCTCGTCTATGCAATGATGGCGCCTCTTCCACATCATTGGCCTCGCACCTTTCTTTGCAACAACAGAGGAAGTGTACGAAGGAAAAGATTAAGCATGAAGAATCTGGTTCATTACATTTGCATCCTGCAGCAGCTTCCATTGCTTCTAGGGGTTGTTTACCTACTTCACCGGAAAGAGGATTCAAGAGAAAGGTTGGCTGTATTCATGCACCTTTTATGCAACCATCCATGTGTATACTGTTTTTTTTCTCGTAATTTTTAAACTCGGGCATTCGAACGTATCTAACATTAATTTTGTTTCGCTAAGAAACACAGTAAAATACTGAATAGAGAAGCAGAAATGGCGAGGGCTTCTGTGTTTTAATTAAAATTAAAGCATCTGTTTAATTAATTAACGTGCATGGATTACATATTGTGCATGTTAAATTAATTTATTTACCAGGTCACTCTCTGGATTTTAGATACGTTAAATTATGGAGCAGTATAAGCGTTCACCAAATCGCCCCCGACTCGCCGGAATTCGGCAGATCAATTTTGGTGTAAATCATACTTTCAAGGAATTAAATCGTAATTTTAACCATTTGGGTAGTTTTAAAATGCCCGATTTAGTATATGAAGAGATAATAAGATTAGTAGAATTCCAAAATAATACATAGCAATAGGATAGTTTTGCTATAAAAATATATAATAAAACAAATTAAATTTCTTATTATCAAACATAATTATAACACATATTATTGTTTAGTTCGTATTGGAAACAATTTCTTATAAAAAATTATACAAATAGCTTTCAAACGGAGGTGTAGTTTAGCTTAACAGATCTTCAAATATCATTTTAGTATTCGCCTTTTTAGGTTAAGAGGTCCAAGTCCTTTGAATTTTGACAGCTGGTCGCACGGGTTCAAGACTCGCTGACCGCAACTGCACAGCAATCCTAGGCTGCAGCCACAGCGTAGTGTTTTCTATGCGTGTCCAGTCGAATTCACCTGACTGTCACCATGAACGTGATGAGGCGCCTGAAGAGCTTTGCCTCCGGCCGGTCTTCCGTCACCGATCCGGTACTGATTTCGTTTGCCTTCAATTTTGCTAGATATTTAGCCGTTATCCATTTTTGATATATGTTTTAAACTCTCATAAAATTTACTTATTAAACTCTCATAAAATTCCCTTATGCGATAATATCTATTTATGTCGCTGAGTGTGAATACTTTGCATGGCGACAGAGTAGACAAAGCATCCAAAGCGCGTTTTCAATCTAAAATGCAATGTCTACAATTTCATCACGTTAAAATTGTAATTTCTTCAATTGTGTGAATTAGAATTTGTTAATATCTGCATCAACTTGAAAGGTAAAAATTGCAGAACTTTTACTTGTCAATTTTCGACAAATTTAAAGCGTTTAGAGAATGACCAAGGGAATAAAGCATTGTAGGAAAAGCACTAAGTCGGTGGAAGGAGAGGATTTTATAATTGGGTAGAGGAAGGAAAGGGTTTTAGATGCAGTTTTGATGTACTATAAAAATGTTTGCAGGCACAATCAATTGCTCTGTAAATGTTTGTACGCAGCATATCGATCGGGTGTATCAATAAATTTGCAGTGGCAATCCTCTCTGTTTGGATTGTAATTTGAAATGCGTTTATTCAACTTGAATAGGCAAGAAAGCAGACATATGTCGATACTATTGCTGATCGTAAAATTGGTTTTGTGGTTCGGATGGTTTTGTAGTATCGCTTTAGCACAACTGGAGATAAGCGAAGCCTTGACTGGATCCGTTGATTTACCTGTTCTTGGAATTGTTTGCATTGGTAACATATCAGTTTTTATTACATGTTTTATCAGAGGAATACTTGATATCGAGAATGGCGCCAAGGAAGTTCTAACTACTCTAACAGGTCCCAAGCTCGTGCCCATAAATGGGAATATGAATGTCGATAAGGGACCGATGACCACTTTAGCAGAAAAACAAGGGGTAGAGGGAGCTTCTGTTGTAATGTTGTCAAATGGCACACCGAATTCTTCTATGAGGCAATTCTTGCAATTCAATGCCATTGATGATGTGTACTCCATTCTTTTACAATATGTTCCCTTAAAAGATGTTGCAAAAACCGGTGAGAAAGTGAATGTGCCCATATTGGAGTGTGAATGCAGCCTCGCGTGTAACTGCATTGCGTTCTGGACAAATAAACAGATCACCACAGTGCTTGCTCGTCGGATGCCAGCTCGAACAATGAAAGTACTCGTCAATGACTCCCTGTGTCTACTACCGTGTAGCGGGTGCCTGAAAGAGGGTTGCCATGAGTGCAACCAGGAAAGCCTGTTTCCCGGGGAGGACCACCCTGACGAAGCGCAGGGATCGACTCAGAGATCAGCGTTATCAGATATTCTTCATGAATATGTCACTGACGAATCCATCAACCCAACGCCGGGGCCCAGAACAGCTCGCTCCGATGTACCACTTGCTACACTTGCTATAATAGATGGCAATAAAATATAATTTTGATTTTTTTAATTTTATCATTATGATGTCATCTTGCCACATGTCAGCTCAAATCCAGATAACAAATCCCAATGCTGACATCATCTCTGATCCACCAATCAACTGTTTAGAAAAATAGCTATTTAACAAAATTAAAAAAAACATTTTTCAAACCCCTAAGTCATACTTTTGCAAACAGCTTTAATTTTTTAAAGCTGCATCAAAACAGGGCAACTAATACCCAAAGTCAACGTTGTTTGAATTCGACCGATTGCAATATACCAGCCGGAGGCAGGTATAATAACATAAAAAACATACCAAATTTTTGTTGCATGAAATATACTTGTAAATCACATAAAAAATATAAATTACAGAGGCAAACTCGAAGCTACAATTGCACATACAATTATTTTACATTTTTTTAAAATTCTTTACTCTTACATAGTTTGGGCTTTCAACAATTTATGAAAACTAAGACTTTTTTTTCTTCCTCTATGTTCTCTTCTTTTTTATAATGGCTTTCATTTCCTTTGCATAGATATAACCACTAACTTCTCTCGGAAGCTATAAAAATACATATTAAAGACTGATAAATTTTTGACTAAAATCTACCTAAGAACTTGACTTTTGAACTACCATGCGGCTACTTAGATATGGTGAGATATGAACTTGATATCCTAAGAGAGAGATTGACAAAATTGTACTAAGATGGATTTTGACTGAGCCGACTCTGATGTGATGCACATCGGATCATAATTAATTTTTTTCTACACTCCCCTTTACTTATGAGCAGAAGGGGATCATTAAACAAACATTTATAAAAAAAATTATAGCTTTTTCTTTGTGCATAATAAAATTTGTTGCGTAAAATTTTTCATTCCTAAGCAACTTCGCAGATACTGGAATGTGTCCCTTACCAATGGTTTTGTTAAGATGCCTTCCAACTGATCTTCATACCTGCAAAATTCTAAACAAATTTCTTTATTATTTACCAATTCTCTGATGAATGATACCTTGTGTCAATAAGCTTGGTTCTCTTGTGGAACACAGGGTTCTTTGACAGTGCAATGGATGGACTACTTCCGTAGTATATTGTTGTGGGTTCTTGTTGGATTTGCAATTTTTTTCTTAACATTATGTGTGCATCCAAGCAAGTTGACATGTAGCACTTGTAGTTGCAACATAATTTGCTTGTACTAAATAAAGAGTTTGGATGGGCTGTTTCTTTGAATCCCATGACACAAAACCTGTACCAAAATGAAATGTGTACCCAAATGTGTTTTTCCTATCATCTATGTTGCCTCCACTGTCGCTGTCAGTATATCCAACAAGTCTGAAATATTTTGAAGTAGAGTACAAAATGCCAAAATATTTTGTGCCATTCACATGTACCTCACAATTCTTTTACCTTCTTTCCAATGAGAGTCTTTTGGAGACTCCATAAATCTTGAAATCAGACTTACTCCATACATAATGTATGGCCTTGTGGTTGTCAAATACATAAGGATTCCAATCAGCCTTTTAAACAACGTATGATCAACATTTGATCCATAATCATCCTTGCACAATTTCAAACCTGTTATCACTAGTGTTGGGGTAGACTTACAATTTATCATATTAAATCTATTCAAAACTTTATTTGCATATTTGGACTGTGAAATGAATAGACTAGATTTGGATTGATGGATTTCAATCCCTAGAAAATATCTCATCAGCCCCAAGTCAGTCATTTCAAACTCATTCTCCATGACTCATTTAAATATTTTATGACAAAATCACCAATAAATATTAAATCATCTACATGCAAGCAAATAATTAACATGTTACCTTGCTTGATGAATTTGATGCACAACGTTGGTTCACATTCACTCCTATGAAAACCATTTTGAATAAGGTAGGAGTCAATGTAGATGTACCAAGCTCTAGGATCTTGCTTCAATCGATAAAGTACCTTTTTCAAATTGTATACTTTGTCTCTTGGAATCTCATATCCTTGTGGTTGTTCCACATACACATCCTCCTCCAAATAACCATTTAAAAATGCATATTTGACATCCATTTGATAAATATTCCATCTTTTGTGTGCAACAATGGCTAAAACAGTTCTAACAGTATCGATGCGCGTAGCAGGTGCAAATGTTTTATTGAAATCTATCGTGGGTTTTTGTGTGAACCCTCTTGCAACTAATATTTCCTTATGCTTCTCTACATTTCCATCAACATATTTCTTGGTTTTATAAATCCATTGTACACTTATTACATGCTTGTCCTTAGGAACATCTACCAATTCCCATGTTTGATTCTTTTTAATGCATTTAGTTTCTTCATCCATGGCTTGTTCCCAACAGGGTAATTTTTAGTGGCGAAATTTCGCCAATTGGCTATTTTTTGGGTTTTTTTCAAAAAACAAATTCACTATTTGGTGTCTAATATCGCCTATATTTACATAAAATATGTTTTTAATCATAATATTCGCCAAAATTTACACATTTTAGTGTTAATTTTATGCTTCATATTTAATATTCGCCTACCTATCTATAAACATGTTTTTTCAATCCATAACAATCGCCTAGAATACTATACTTAAGTATAATATTAGAATCCTTAAAAAATACCCTTGTTCCCATACATCATCTTTGGCAACTTCTTCAAATGTTAGAGGATCATCTATTTGAGAAAACAATGCAAAAAATAAAAGTGAATTTGTTGTATTAGTATCATATATTTCACGCACACTGCTTGTTTTTCTTGGCAGCAAGTTTGCTAATGTTGGATTTGATGATGGAGAAGTCCTTGGGCTACTTTTTGGATTTTGCTGCACTCTTGGTGTACTTGCTAGTGTAGTTTGAGCTGCAACTTGTGGAACATATACTTGCTATGCGACATGTTGCACAATCCCGAGGGTGGACAATACTGAAACATTTTGATTTACATGTGGTGTTTGAATCACTTCTTCTGTCATGTCATCATGTACAACATGATTCACAATTCTTACATTCTTCTCTACAGTTCCATCCCATGCTTCATTTTCAACAAAATGAACATCACACCTGATAATTACCTTCCTTTTGATAGGGTCATACAATTTATATGCTTTTGTGTTTTCTGAATAACCAACAAAAGTACATTTTTATTGCTTATTGTTAAATTTCTTCCTCGATTCATCTAGAATATGAGCATATGCAACACGACCAAACTTTTTTAAGTGAGAAACACTATGTTTCATACCTATCTAGGCCTCTTGAGGAAATTGTTCTTCACACTCTTCGTTAGGAACCTATTCATGATATATACAACAATTGCTGCTGCCTCAGCCCAATATTAATTTTAGCAAATGCTTGGTTTGCATCATATTGCACGCCATCTCCATAATGGTTTGGCAATCCGTCTCGGTGACACCATTATGATAAGGTGTGTATTGCATAGTTATTTTCTTCTAAATACCAGGATATTTACAAAAACTTAGAAAATCATTTGAAACATATTCTCTGCCTTTGTTTGTCCTTAACACTTTAATGTAGTTTGCACTTTGCTTTCTCACAAGTTCCTTGAACTGCTTAACACTTTAATGTAGTTTCCAAATGCATCAGATTTGTGTTTCAAGAAATAAACCATGTTTTTCTTGTGAAATCATCAATAAAGGTGAGAAAATAATTGCATCCTCCTATGGATGGTGTTTGCATTTTTCCACAGATATCTGAGTGCAAGATCTCAAGTGGTGCATGAGCTCTATATGACTTGTCAATTGGGAAAGCATCCCTATGTTGATTGCCAAAAATGCACCCTTCACAAATTCTCTCTGTTTTTTCAATTAGTGGTAAGCCTTTCACCATATTATTCATGTGCATTAGCTTCAACCCTCCAAAATTTAGATGTCCAATATGAAATTCCACAACTAGGATTCATCCTGAATCTTTGATTGAAATGCTGCTTGAATTTCTTTACTATTATATTTTTCTGCCTTGGAGTAAGGCTTGTCTGCTTTTTTACTTCATTCCTTGAATGCAACTCCTAAATATTCATTATGTTCTTCATAGCCAACTTAAGATGTATTTTCCTTTATATTATGCCTTATCCTCAAGGGAAACAAGAGATTGCTTGTCATTTGTACCTTAACTATCAACTGTTTTCTTGGATATATGTCCATAATCACATAATGATTGTCTTCCACGTAAACTCTATAGCCTTTTTGTAACAACTTCATAATAATAATTAAAGTGTTTTAATCTTTTTGACATAATAAACATCAGACATAGTTTTCTTCTCCCCTTGTTTGGTTAGAATACCAAGAATGCCGTTGACCAAAACAATGAATTGGATATTGTTTCCAAGTGTGACATTAGTTTGAACTGATTTGTTTAGAATGGAAAACAAATTTAAATTTCTAGTCATATGATTACTGCATCCTTAATCTAAATACCATATGTCACATGGAATTTCTTGTGCAACATTATATTCAACGAAGGATGCACATACCGAAAACATTGTGTTGGTGGAAGTGTTGGTGTTTCTTGACTAGTTTTTACCTTGCTTGCTCTGGTCATGTTGTTCTTTCCTACATTCATATGCAAAATGCCCAAATTTATTACAATAATGAAATTGCATTTTTTATTTATCAAATATTTGACCACTTGGTTGAATGGAATTTTTATTATGACTTGTACTAGCAATATTTGCAGGACTGTTGCTACGTCCTCCTTTGGAAAAAAATCTTCCTCCGCCTCTATGATTAGATCCCCTCTTCCCCTTCCATGAATTATAGATGGATGTGTTGCAAATTAACCTTCTAATGGTGTATTTGATCTATTTATTCTATGTTCATGATTAATGAGAGAGGCTTGAAACTCATCAATGCTAATATTTCTCAAGTCTTTGTTTTCTTCCAGGGTCACAACTAAAGATTCAAATTTTTGGGGAAGACTGCTAAGAACCTTCTCAAAAACTTTTCTATTATCTATGGATTCTCCATGAGATTTAATTTGATTAATCAAACCAATAACTCGAGTATAAAATGATTCTACTGAATTTGTATCTTTCATTGATAGAGTTTCAAAATCTCTTCTAAGAATCTACAATTTAGTAGTCTTTACCTTGTCCAGACCTTGATAGGAAGTTTGCAATGCATCCAATCCCTCCTTGGTATTATTCTCTACTAATACTCTTGGGAGTATGCTTTCATGCATTGCTTGATCTATGTAAAACAAGGATTTTCCATCCTTTTCCCTTTGTTCCTTCAATACATCCTTCTCAACTTGTGTGAGAAAATTTAGTGCTTCTTGGTTTGTAGGTTACACATAACCATTTTCAATTGTTTCTCATACATCCTATCCTCTAAATAGATCCTTCATGGTCAGGGACCAATATTCATAATTTTTTCCTAAAAAAATTAGAGTTTACAGACTTGACATTTGTGCACCAGAATTGGAAGCATCTTCAAAGTTATGTTCTTGTAAAATAGAGTTGCTTCTCTTCTTGAATCAAACTCATATAACCTTCTTTGATAACTTGCTATGATACCAGATCAAAGGAAAATTGTGCAATAACCTTTACTACGCAGTTTACTATGAAAAATTTACCTTTTTTCATGTTTCTTTCTATCTCTAGTTTACTACGCAAATTACTACGCAATATTTGACCATAGCACAAAATGATTTACGTGACAAAGTGATTTTTGCAATATCAAAACAATTTAATAATTATTTCATAAAGAATTAATCCACTTCTTCATAACTAAAAGACATTTGCTACGCAAATATGAAAGTAAATAGTTCTTACTTTGTGAACTTTTATGAACCTTTAACTTTGAAATTAGTTTCTTCCCAATATGAAAGGACATGGTACTGAATTTGTATGCATAAATTATGATTTCCTAGACAACCTTTTACGCACGGTAAAGGTGAATTCATATAAAACAAGAAACAAAGGTATTTTAACTTCTTTATAAAAGAAACATATCCATGATTTTTACGCACTTGAACATACAAAATATGTGCATCATGAAATATACTTGAAAATAACACATAAAATATATTACTAACTTGAGGTGTGCTCTACTGAGTTGGTTTAATTCCGCCTGAGACACTTGTTTCATTGATACTGGAGCTATTGACCTTCCACCAAACAATGAAAAAGTAGAGCTTCCAATTAGGGTGGATGAGACCTGACTTGAGGTTTGAAAGTTGAATCCAGATAAAGGATTTAGGCTTCGAGCAGACACACTTGGAAAAGTAGGTGTATGGCCTACATATGGCATGGACGGAGGAATGTGTCCTCCATAGCAGGGATACCCTTGGATGGGAGGAGTGGAACCACTAGGATTATTTTGAAAAAGTTGAAATAGGGGAGAGGACGTAAAAGGCATACAGGGTACATCAGCAACCACCATATTAACTGATCTAGTTGTAGGAATCGCGAGTGCTGAAGGTCCAACCACTCTAGCACTCGAAGATAAAGAAGTATACGGATTGAATTTTAAATACACTACCGATGCATTTGGTATGTTCGTTAGTGGCACATTTACATGTGGAGGAGATGCTCCACCGGTTGACATGGATTAAGTAGGGGTATTTATATCCCCAGGTCTGTCTCTTGTATTTGACATGATAATACTCGATGAAACACCAAGACCAGGTTCACTGAAAGGCCTAACTTGAACAAGCACATGATCTCTCAAATCCATAAGTGGTGAATTATAGTTCCTTGCAAACGATTTAGCCTCCAAGTCTTTGATTTCTACTGAAATATGATTAAGTTGGTTGTACCTAAGTTTAGGTTCCCATGGAATTTCACTAACACTATTACTTGAACAAGCACATGATCTCTCAAATCCATAAGTGGTGAATTATAGTTCCTTGCAAACGATTTAGCCTCCAAGTCTTTGATTTCTACTGAAATATGATTAAGTTGGTTGTACCTAAGTTTAGGTTCCCATGGAATTTCACTAACACTATTTGGTTCGAAAGAACTACTTATGTTGATTCTCTACCTTCTAGGTGGTGGTGGAGGAAGGCATTGCAACCTTCGAGATCTATAAGGATTTTGGTCCTCCACATCTAAATTTTTTTAAATGACACACCTAAGAGGTCTGACTATAGCACACGGAATCCAAAGAACAAACCACTAAATATTTCCCTGAGTATCAGAACCAATCAGGATAAAGATGTTCCTTCCAAAGGAACGCCCAGGTATGATGAGGGACTAGAACATACCAGTGAAGAGCTGGAGAGTAGTTACCTGGGGTTCTGATACAATTTATCTGGGTGAAAGTAGTTGAATCACCAACCACCCTCCCAAATTATCGCACGAGGTTTCCTCCCACTTTTGCCCTAGGTACAATGGAAATAACCTTCCACCGTCACCGGTGTAGAAACCTTATGTAAAGATAATATGGTTATCGTATCTACAGGAAAGTTACAATGGAAAATCCATCGGTATTATCGATGTGCATGGGAAGGGTAACAAGCCCGAAATTCAAGCAACACTGGCACCAAATGGGGCCAAAATGTGGTACTGAGTGAACCCCCATATGTACAACAATCCTGGTTTATGATCCACTGAGTATTAGAGGGTTATATTTGCAACTCAAGCTTCACACGACCTTGTGCTTGACTCCTTTGTTAGTGGAGCTTTATGTTTTACCTTCCTATGGAAATGGTTTCCTAAGAGATAGGACACTTAGTCCGAGTTTAAAAAGTTTCATATAGTTATAGATAGACCTAGTCCGAAACCCTAGCCTAAGCTAGTTGATGATGCTACTAAAAAGAAAAAGTTTACTAGTTAATTTTAAATATTATCGTTCTTTTTAAGGCTTCTTTTTAGTCAAGGTTATGTCCGAGAAACTTGTGATGTTTTGGACTTAACTATAAAGCAAAAGCATGATGTAAAGTGATTGAAATTGACATTGCCATTTTAATTTTTGTTTACCTTTTTCGAAAAATAATGAGACTTTTAACAATTAAACTTTTCAAATCAAATGAAATTTTTTGTTTTCTTTCTGAAAAATTCGAAGCAATGTATAGTGAGCCTATCTAAGACTAGACATGCACCTATAATGCTTTGTTTTTATATTTTTTTTCAAAAATAAAAGTAACAAATGCAACTTATGCTCCTATATAATCTAGAGTTATGAACATATGTATCCGCAAGACAGATGAACAGACCTCACAAACAAACTTTGAAAACTTTACAAAGCTGAGAAATCCCTACTTGGACTAAACTACTCAAAAAATTTTAAACAAAAAGCACAGTTGTTCAAAAAATGGGAGAAGCAATGAAAAATAATCCACTTAAGTGACCTGACAACAAGTAGAAGCAAGCACTAACAGAGGTTAAAATATTAACAATCCCTAATACTACAACGAAAAGTTCCAAGAGGGGAGACCTAAAAGCCTTACACACTCAAACTAACTTAATAAAAGTAAGGCTTACAAAAGAAAACCAAGAAATACTTGCAACCAGTAATATACTGATAAACCTTCAGGATGAATCCCTAGAAGCAATGAGATATCAAAAGAAAACTCAGAGAAATCAAACCCTAGGATTTTTGGCATCTATCTATTTGAAAAAATAGCTGTGTAGTTACAGTCCCGCGAACCATTCATGACTATACTTCAGGAAACCCACGAATTGAAATGGAAAACATGACTGTAAGTATAGGAAACCCGCGAATTCAAAAAAAAGAAAAAAGGGGGCGAATATCATCAAAGATTCAAACAAATAGACTGAGAACATACAAGTGCAAACCTTAAACAAGACCAAAAAAGGAAAAAAATGGACAAAGACTTTAAAATAAGATACCCCAAAACAAAATAGACTCCCTGACAAAGTCACAAATTTTGTTGTTAGGGATAATGTACATTATGGATGGGGGCTTAGAGGCCGCCAAATTACTATTTTTTACTTGTAGATAACTAGGGTTTTACAAGCATAGATTATAGATTAATAGAAAGAGAATATGCACCTTGTTTATGATGATTGATCCTAGCTTTGTTCTTCTTCTCCAATGCTCTTTACTTCCAAGATTTAGTACCCGCAACAAATATTTTCCTGTCCTCAAAATATTCTAGTGTTATATAAGATGAGATATGAACATATAATGATTGCATTCAACACAATTTACAACATAGATAATTACTCATAACATTAGAAGCAAATATCAAGACATTGATGGAAGGAAAAACACTCTTTATTATCAGAGATCTGGAAACATTACAAATCCTCATGTCTGACCAATCTCCTCTACAAACCAAGACCTAAGTCCTCTTGCTCCTCCTCTCAATGGAATCCTACTTTTCCTTCAAATTTGGTCCCCTTTCCTCATACCCTTCCCCTCTTTTTATAGTTGCTTGTGAGGAAGGAATTTGAGGCTTAGGATGGTTGGGGAAGTTGGAGAAGTTTCCAAATCTAGCCCAATTGCCCCTAGTTAATCATATTTTTATTTTTTAACTATTCTTAATGGCATTCCTGGGTTCATATGGAGCATCTCGTGAGTGAGAGCATGGGTTTCCCTAAGGAAACTCATGAATATTGAGAATACATGGGTTGTACATGGAAGACCCACAAATAACTCATGATTTTCTCAAAGGAAATTCACAAATACATGATAAGCTTTAGAGAAAAAACTGTTGATGTTGGAGTGATCAATGTGTATTAAGGATCCAAGTCATCTATAGTGTCCTTTTGTGGAATGGCATATTGGATGTCATTCCTCGGACATAGAAGTATCATTTCAGTGTATAATAAGTTGGCACCTAGGATTCTCCACCATGCACAATATATGCACCCTTCCATCCATAATTAGATTTAACTAGATGTCAACTGACTTGAACTGAATGCGTACTGACTTGAACTAAACTCAACCTTCAACTGAATGCATGATCACAAAGTTAGGAGGCTAACTGAGAGTCATAGTGCTTCTCTCTTAGTGTCATCCATGCAAATCACTTAGTTTACTATGTTTATCTTTACATGGATTTCAGAGAGATTTCTTATTTACAATTGAGGCTTTACCGAGTCCTTTACCATTCGAGTTCACTAGATGCATGCATGGGAAATTAGAATCCTTTATCTCTCTCTCTCTATGCTTATCTCTTTATCATTTATCATTTACTGCATGGTCAACATGTGTATTAATTATTTATCCATCTTATCATATCATACTCAAAATAATTATTCCATGCTGATGATCATATCATATTATCCTGGGTCATATAGTCATATGCTAAAGTAATTTACTCCAAGGGTAGCTAATCCGTAAAGGAGACTTATAAAACTTAGTGACCATGGCTAGTAATACATCACATTGTATAACCACTTTACCAAGTAAAGCATTCCACCTCAAAAAATAAGGATATTCATAGGAATTAATATTACTCACAAGCCTATCTTGATATTAATCACAATTTCAACTTGATATTCCTCACAAGTCTACAGACTTAATATTACTCACAAATCTACAGTCTTGATATTAATCACAAGAATACCATCTTGATATTACTCACAATAATTTACAATACAACATCACCACCTCAATCGTATGGCGATATATAGGACTTGATATTTACTCACACGTCCATATAATGACTCTTGTTGTTGTAGAATCAACACTACCTCTCAACGAGGTTGACATTCTCTTCCATACCAATCTTACCTATAAAGTATCCGAACTTCTTCGTAGACAGTGGCTTTGTCAACACATCTACAATTTTCTCATTAGTATTTATCTACTGAGGTTCCACTGTACCTCTATGGACCATGTCTCAAATGAAGTGATACTTCATTTCTATGTTTCGATTTATCATGAAACACCAGATTTTTGGAAAGCTTCATATAACTTTGGTTGTCACAACTAATCACTATAGGATCAATATTTTCACCAAAAAATCATCCAAGTAGCTTTATTAGCCACACTTCTTCTCTGCAAGCAGTACTAACAACAATGTACTCAACCTCTCTGATAATATGGGAAAACGAGCCCTGCTTTCTGCTAGACCAATAAATCATAGTAGAATCCAAGCTGAAATAGTATCCCAAAGTGATCTTTTGAACAATAATACTTCCACCCCAATCAGATTCAGTATAACCAAGTAATAAAACCCTTCTATTGGAGGCATACCTGAGTCCATAAGAAACCATACCACCGAGTTACCTCAAAACATGCTTTGCTAAAACCCAGTGTTTGTGTCTATGATCAAACATAAAATGACTCAAAATGTCGACTACATAACAAATATTTGGTCTTGGGTGTATTAGATACATAATCGAGCCAATTAGTTGTATATATAAAGTGGGGTCCATTGGATCCGATCCAGTATTAGTCTCATGAAATTTCCTCAAATTGGAAACCATTGTAGTACTCATGGATTTACAATCCACCATTCCAAATCTGCACAATATGTCAAAATTATACTTCCTTTGAGATATAATATCTCATCATTTCTCTTCCAAATCTCATGGCATAGAAAGCAGTGCATCATACCTAAGTCTTTCATCTCAAAATCCTAGGTAAGCTCCCTCTTACACTCAATAATCAATATTTCCTCTCTAGTGAGGAATATATCATCAACATACATAACCAATAGCAAGTGTTGGTTCTCCACTACTTTAACATACAAATTTGGATTTTCTTCACTCTTCGAGAAACCCTGTTTCTGAATATAGTTGTCTATTCTGGAATAGCAAGATTGGGGAACTTGCTTAATCCCATACAAGGATTTTATCAACTTGCACACATGGGACTTATTCCCATGAATAAAAAATCCATCATGTTTCTCAATGTAAACCTCTTCCTCAACCTCATCATTGAGGAACGTAGTCTTCACATCCATCTGGTGAATCTTCCAACCTAATACTGATGCAAGAATTCTGGTATGCCTATACAAAGGAGAAAATCTCTCATCATAATCAATGCCCTCTTTTTGAGAGAAATCTTGGGCAACAAACCTAGCTTTGTATTTGTCCACACCATGATTGTTGATCCTAGAATTGTTATCATTTTTGGCAATTAATTTACTCATTTAAACATATGTTTAATGATCTTTCTGCATATTTTATGTCACGGAGATCACTATTCAGCTCAGGTATGTATGAATTTAAGGTTTATATGAAATCTATTTATTCTTATCATTTTTATGATTTTATTAATTAAAATTGACATTATTAAAGCACATTTGATGTATTAATTAATTTATATATTTGTTTGCATATTTTATTATTTTTGGGACAAATTAATAACAAGAACGCATTCAGCCTACCTTGTGCAGAGCACGTCCAACTCAACATCCAGCTTGTCATCCAGCCCGCTTCGCAAAACTCATTGGTAGTTTTCCATATGTTGAAACGTGTTGCTGTAGATTGTAGTCATGAATTGTGCCAACAAACAAACACTTCGTCGCGCTAGATCTGTGCCCAGTGTAGCCAACTCACGACCCAACTTGCTGTTCAGCTTTTCGTCCAGATCGCTAACCAGTCGGTGCGCTGTTGAGAATTAGATTCATGCAATTAAAATGTGAAACATCCTGCAAACGACTTGTTTTCCATGCGTCTGGGTGATGGAGCTTGTGTTCTATATAATCCGCCAGCTTGCAGCCTCCTCTGTTAACACCTCTCCTACTGATTATGCATTGAGTTGTTGTATTAACTCACGTTCTAGAAAAATCACCATGCGTTCTCCTCTATCGGCCACCAGTTCACAATCGCGCTGAAGAAGGACCCATGCGCCACATTTGAAGACCTGCTACGCTGAAGAAGGAGCCTATGTGTTTGCTGTCCAGTGAAGAAGACCAGAACTGCGCTGAAGAAGGGAAGATCCTATGTGTTGGCCTGCGATCTGTTATGTGCCTTTATAGTCAACTAAATTTAGAGAGCAGTTGATCACTAAAGGGTCGACTTGCTCATCTCTGTAAACTATTATATAAATCAGCCTCTGTGTGAGAGCTCAGTTAGCTAGAGTTAGAGAGTGAGAGAGTTAGAGAGAATTCATAGTTTATCAGTTTGTTCTTGAGTACATTGTATTTATTTTTCATCGTCTGAATAAAGAGCTGTATGTATTTCTATTGAAGATTGCATTTGAGTAGAAGTTAGCCATGCACCACCCCTGATCGCTGAGAGGGCCCCTCATCAACCAGAGGTTTTCTTTCTTTTCTTGTTTATTTCTTTATTTTTGTTGTAGTTAGTTTTGTTTCCAGTTAGTTGTATTATTTCATTTTTTTTCTGTAATGCATTTTTGTTTCCAGAATTAAGTAACTAGATTGCTCGCATAGTTTTCTTTTGAATCTATTGTCAGTCATTTTATTTCTAGTTTACTGTTCAGTTTATTTCCAAGCAAATAGATAGATTACTTTTGAATTCAGTTCTGTTTATTTCTTATCTGTTATAAGTTTATGCAATATAAATTCCAGTTTGTCTATTAACATGCAATGTTTTCCTTATGTTTATGAATTTGTTTAAGGTTATGTCACTGTTAAATTTGCTTAATAAGGAGGTTTACTTATTGTCTTTATGCATTAGATTTGCACCTACACAAATTCAGCTGAAGATTATATCATTTAGGTTAATTTTTATTATTTTAACTGTACAGACTATCATTTGGACAACCTGTTTAAACTGCCATTCAACCACCCCTTCCAAACCCACAGTTCAGTCTGTCATTCAGCCCTTAGTTTCATTTTTACTGTTTTTTATGTATTTTGAGATTGTTTTCAGTTCTGTTTTGTTAATGTTTGAATTATGCTTTGACTAAGATAGTTAGATAATAGTTTTATTTAACATTGAAGTTAAAGTTAGAGTGTTTTAGGTTATGTATAAAATTTTTATAATTTTCTTTACTTCTTTTCACCTTGAATATGTGTTAAGATGTCTTGTGTTTTGTTTCTAATTTTTTTACTGATGTATTGTTTTGTGTTTATGCTTTTGGATTGATTTATCCTTTGCATGTAAATTAAGTATTATATGTATTATCCTTAGCATGTTTTTAGGTTGTTCAAGTTTTCATTGTGTGATTACTGAAAGAGACTTGTAGGACAAAATTCAAAGACATTCATATTAAGTTTTCTACTTGTTTCTTTCCATTTAATTTTCTTTATTAAGTTTTCTACTTGCTTGTTTTATTAAGTTTTCTAGTTGCTTCTGTTTGCTTGTTTTATTAAGTTTTCTACTTGCTTATTAATTAGGTTTCCCTTGCATCTTAGTTTCCAAGTTAAAGATTAGTTGTTAATAATATCATTTTCAGTTTAATAATTATTAATTATTTAGTTTAATATTTTTTCCCGGTTTAATTGACTTAATAGTTGAATTATTAGGATTTTGACTCGGTTTTTCATTTTGAAAGATCTTTCGATGTTTTGTTTGTTAAAATATTTCCACGGAACCATAAGAACCCCTCTACCTTCGCATATATTTTGTGTCAACTCTAAGCCTACCAACTCCGGTTGATAATTAAAGATTAGGTGAATTAATTTAGACATTATACCACCCAACACTTTTGGCACCGTTGCCGGGGATTTGTTCTGTAAGGTAGAGTAGAATGCTTTATGAATATTAGTAATAGGTTGGTAGCGAGGCATCGGTAAGATGAGAGGCAAGAACCTACGCATTTGTTATAACAGGTGCCCTCAAATCCAACAATAGTGGCAGCATAGGTTTTCTCTATTTTAAAGTTTTTCATGAGCAGACTTAGAGATCCTCAAGGTAGATTTATTAAGACTATAAAACTTATTGAAGTACCTACTAACTATCGTAGGGGACGTAATTCCCCAACTACTAACTCACCAAAAAGGTATCGAAAGATGCCTATAGGAAGTAGTTCTACCCTGAAACCTAAGGAGGCTCTCTCAGGAGATCTTATTGGGGAAGCCATAGAAGGAGAAGGAACCTTGGCAGAAGGTCCTAAGGACCTCATTCCTGAGGAAATTCAAGAGGATCAACCATTAGAAATCTCCAGCCCTCCACTAGTTTCGAATCCAATTAATACAACTTTTTCACTAGTGGGAGATCCGAATTGTTGACTTTGTTGATCTTGCCCAAGTAAAAGCTCTCTTTGGAACCTCAGTAGATCCAGTAATCTCGCAAATTAAAACTTCTATAGTAGAACCTACTATCCATCTAGGATTCAATAAAAACACGGTTGATCAGAGGAATATCTCTCTCGAAAAAGAACGTTGGGATGCCCCATTATCACCTCGAAAAGAGCCTCCTAAGTATATCTACGTTAAGAACCCATCTTATATGGAGAGAGGGGGAGAAAATGAAGATCATGATGAAGTTAGAAATGAAGAAGGAGAAGGGGAGAATCGAATTGAGGCTACCTTCAGGTTCCCTATTTTAGATACAATGCACGATGTAACTATGAAAAACATCCCTCCTTCCTCCTTACCTACTTTTTATGGAAAAAGTAATGAGGACCCAGACACATTCCTGTTTGAGTTCGATATCCTTTGTAGGAGCTATAATTATCTACAGGATGCTCACAAACTAAAACTCTTTCCAGCTACACTAAAAGATTCCGCCTTGAGATGGTTCATGGGATCAGGAGAATTCACTATTAGGACTTGGGATGATATGGAAAATTCATTCTTATGAAAATATCAAGAGTATTGCAAACCCAAGGAATCTCGACATGATATATTCAAGATACAACATCTTGAAGATGAGATCCTGGAGGATTATCTTGAAAGGTTCATTTATACGTTACATAAATCTAAATATAACGACGTCCGAGAAGATACAGTACATACACTTTTCCTTAAGGGGATCTCCGAGGACTTGTTAGAAAGTCTTAATCTCATGGTAGCGGGTGATATTTCTCATAAAAATTTTGCAAAAATCAGTGAGATGTGTAAAACTTATTCTAGGAGTAGGGGGAAATTTGTGAAAAATTTTCAAGAGCCTTTTAGTAGAAATGTAAGAGGAAATGTTCCTAGTTCAGGTGGAGTTACAAGAGTAGAGTTAGGAAACCTGTTGGAGAATTTCAAAACTGATATCTTAGGAGCAATGGGTTCTCAACTAGATGCTTTACAAGCTAAAAATAGGAAAGATGAAGAATGAGCATAAATGAGTATCTTTTGTCCAAGGTGTAGAACTAAACATCCCCAAAGGGAATGTCCATTAAACAACATCTTTGTATGTCACATCTGTACATAAGAGCATCCAATAGATAACTGCCCATCCTTGCCTAGGTTTCAAGCCATCTATAAGAGTGGGGATGTAGCTGAAACATCTAGTAGTCCTCCTTGGAAACCTAGAGACCAACCAGCATATCAGAACTTTCCATCGCAACCTCCACTTTATTATCCTCTGTATCAACCACCTCAATAATGGAACAATTCAAGTTGGCAGAATTGGCCACCTCAGTACCCTCCTCCTCAATTTCCACAACAACAATATTGGTTACAAGGATGGAGAGGAAAACCATATCCTCAGACACAACCTGTCCCTGCACCTAATTATCCTTATCCTTAGAATCAAACAAATTTCCAGCAAATGTCACCTAGATTTGTACCTCCAGTTCCAAGTTTATCACACAGCAACCTCATCACTTTCAGAATGCAAATCCTCCTTGAACGACATTATTACTTGCACAACCGATACCTAAACCTAATAATAAACCATCTCAATATCTTAACAATATTGAGTTGCAAACTCTTCCATCGTACCTTATTTCAACTGTACCTGTACATGAAATTCAATTACGATCGGGAAGAGTTGTGAATAATAAACCCAAGTCATCAGTCATCATTCAGGAACGAAATGAAGAAGAAGACAATTCAAATGAACTCGTGAATGATGCTATTTTGGAGGATGTGAACATTCCAAAGGTTCCAATACACACCAATCCTCTGCAAGAAACTATTCAGGAGCAAATAATTCCTCCATTTCCAGAAATACTAGTAATAGAAAAACCTGTAGTTCATCCGGAGTACAACATTTTGAATGAATTAAAGAATGTCTACATTAAAATGCCTCTATTACAAGCTATCAAAGATATACCAATCTATAGTAAGGTAATAAAGGAGCTATGTATTAAACACCTAGGAAAGAAGCAAAAGGACCCTCTTATAATTCATGTTATAGGAGAGATGTCTGAATGTATGACATGCCAGTCCCGAATCGCAAAATATACAAATCCAGGAGCCCCAGTAGCGGTTGTAATTATAAAAAACACCGCCATAGAAAATAAATTAATCGATTTAGGATCCACTATTAACATGATGACCATCGCAGTTTTAGAAGTTTTACAGTTAGGACAATTTCTCCGACCTACTCCTTCCGTCCTAGAACTAGCAGACCATACTACGGTAAAACCTGTTGGAGTCTTGGATGACATTATTGTATCAGTAGCCTCATGGGAATACCCTGTCAACTTTATGATCTTAGAATCAAAGGATCCTTCTAAAGGGCATCCTATTATTTTGGGAAGACCATGGTTATCTACTGCAAATGCTTTTATAGGATGTAGGGATGGAGAGATGACTATTTCCAATGGGTTGTCCACACAAAGACTTATTTTATACCCCCTAGCACAACCAACAACTGAAAATTCATGGTGGTTAAATTATTCTTTTGGGGATGAATACTTTGATGATATCTCCCTTCCTATTGATTTCTCCTTGGCACTTCAAGGGCAGACCACTGAGAATGTATTAAACCTGTTTGTTTCTTCAACAACCTGTACGGATTTTCCTCAGTATTTCGCTCAATTCAATTAGATTTTTGGAGATGAGTTTCAAGAGAATATGGCTCTCTCAATCTTTACAGAAACACCTTATGTATTCATGATTGAAGAGCATACATGACCATATACCATACCTTGTGAGGTTGGTCCTGAAAAATTTCTACATATAAACACAGGATTAAGTGAAAACCAAAAAGCACAGCTACTTAAAGTTCTTAAGAAACAAGCTAGAGCATTTGCATGGGAATACACTGATATGAAGGGTATACACCCTGACACCTCTTTTCACCATATTTATATGGATCCAAGCATGTCACCTGTAAGGCAGCCATAGAGGAGGATGAATCCTGCTCTAAAGGATATAGTAAAAGAAGAATTACAAAAACTCCTCACTGCTAGTTTCATCTATCCTATCTTCGACAGTAAATGGGTATCTCCTTTAGTAGTAGTCCCAAATAAAGTCATAGGAAAATGGTGCATTTGTGTTGATTTTAGAGAGCTAAACAAAACTACACTTAAAGACTACTTTCCTTTACCTTTTATTGATCAAGTATTAGATACTCTGTTAGATAAACAATATTTTTCCTTTCTTGACGGGTATAGTGGTTACAACCAGATTTTAATAGCACTTGAAGATCAAGGCAAGACCACTTTTCAAATGCCCTTAGGGAACATATGCTTATAGAGTTTTTCCATTTGGATTATGTAATGCACCTGCCACTTTCCAGCGAGCAGTCTTAGGAATCTTTTCTGATCTTATACATGATTATGTGGAGGTATCCATGGATGAATTTACTGCCTATGGTAATACTTTTCAAGAATCCCTTGACAACCTCGAGAAGGTCTTGATCCGATGTTAAGAAACGAATTTATCCCTTAGTCACGAAAAATGTAAAATGTTACTGAAAGAAGGTATAGTTTTGGGACACCATGTTTCCTCCCAAGGAATTAAGGTAGACCCTGCGAAGATCGAAGTAATTGTTGGCCTTCCCTCTCCCAAAACTCAGAAAGAGGTAAGAAGATTTCTTGGTCATGCAGGCTATTACCGCCGTTTTATTGAAAATTTCACTAAAATAGCTGCACTAATGTTTAAGTTTCTTACAAAGGACATAGAATTCCAGTGGACAAAATCTTGTCAAAATACTTTTGAAATCCTAAAAGCTAAACTATTGGTGGCACCAATACTTAGGGGTCCCGATTGGTCCCTTCCTTTTCACATATCTATCGATGCCTCTGATACTACCATAGGAGGAGTCCTCGGCCAAAAAGAAGGACAAGCATGTTATGCCATTTATTTTATTAGTAAGAATTTGACTCATGCCGAACTTAATTATACTGTTACTGAAAAAGAATTCTTGGCAGTAGTTTATTCTCTTAATAAGTTTCGTCATTATATTACATGTTATGAATTTTTTGTGCATATTGATAACTCCGCCATTGGATTTCTCATGAATAAACAATTACCAATGGTAGAGTGACCTGGTGGCTTCTTTTATTGCAAGAATTTAACATTAGCATCATTGAATGACCTGGTAAAGAAAATCTAGTAGCAGTTTCCCTTTCTCGTATTCAACATGAAGATGGTACTAAAACAGTTGATGACACTTTTCCTGACGAACATTTATTTACTGTATCTGTTCAAACCCCTTGGTTCGCAGATATTGCCAATTATTTAGCAACTGGGAAAATACCAAACCATTTGTCCCCACATGAGAAGCGTCATATTATAGTTCAGAGTTCCAATTATTCTTGGGTTGATAACGATCTCTTCCACACTGGTCCAGATATTATTATTCAAAAATTCACGTGGGAGGATGAAATGACAGACATCCTCCATGCATGCCACGATGGACCATGTGGAGGACATTTTTTTGATAAGAGGATGGCATACAAAGTCTTACATTCTGGTTACTATTAGCCAAGCATTTTTAAAGATGCTGCCAAATATGTCAAAGGATGTGATAGTTGTCAAAGAATGGGTAGACCTATTTCATCTGATCAAATGCCTCTACAACCCCAATTCATGATTGAACCCTTTAAGAAACGGGCTCTTGATTTTGTAGGACCAATTTCTCCCATGTCTCATAAAAATAAATATATCCTAGTTTGCACAGACTATGTCACCAAATGGGTAGAAGCTAAATCTTTATTTAGAGCTAAAGAAAAATCAGTGCTAGAATTCATATATGAAGAAATATTCACCCGGTTTGGTGTACCTAGAGAAATTGTCACAGATCAAGGTACTCAATTTACTTCTAAATTAATGAAAGAACTTACTACAAAATATGGCATCCAACATTGCAATTATTCACCTTATCACCCTCAGAATAATGGTAAGGTAGAATCAACTAGTTAAGTATTAGAAGCCATTTTAACTAAAACCATTCACTTACATCACAAGGACTAGGCAGATAGACTCCCAGAGGCTTTATGGGCCTATAGGATAACATGGAGAAACACTACCATACATACCCCTATGAGTTAGTGTATGGAAAATAAGTCCTTTTACCTATTGAATTTCAATTTAAAACCTTTCGTATGGCAGCACAATTAGGCATGAATTTGGATGAAGCACAAAAAGAACGAATATTATAGATTAATGAGTCAGATGAAATTAGACAAGATGCACTCCAAAGAACCATGCTAATATAGAATCAACGAAATACATGGCATGATAAATTTATTAAGCAAAAGCAATTTAATACTAGAAATTTGGCACTACTATTTGACTCACAGTTTAAAATTTTTTAAAGGAAAATTAACTACCTGTTGGATGGGTCCATACGAAGTAGTTACAACTTTTGAAAATGGGTCAGTAAAAATTAAAACAATTGATGGCCCAGAAGTTTCCTTTGTAGTAAATGGAATTAGACTCAGACTTTATCATCAACCGACATCTAAACATGATTTTATACAGAATGTTTTGTAGCAAAATGAAATGGAATTAGTTAAAGGGGAAGCTATTCCTCTGCCTCCTAATCCTTGAAAAGTATTTTGGGTTATTATCACTTGTATATATGTAAATATGTGCTTGTTTCTTTGAAAAAATAAGATTCATTTCTAATAGATTGTTTACAAGAGACTCTTTTTCTTTTTTATGTCTTCATGAATAAATTGAATCATCTAACAAGTGGTTTGCAGTTTGATTACAAATATTCTATCTCTATAAGCAGCTCATGAAGTATTAATTGGACAAGGGAAGTATGTTAAATACTCATCAGGTATCTTAATCTTTCTTGGGGTACTTTTGAAATTTTCAGCTTATAGTAAAAATAAAAAATTTATAATCCTTTGTATATCATACATCTTCTATGATTCATATGGTTTTTGGTATTTTGATTTATACATATATGTTTCTGATTTACTTTTTTTAACAGTTGCTTGATAGACCTAATTTCATTATCATATTTTTCACATTCTCATCTTACACCTATGGATTACTAGTTCATCTTATGCTTGTTGTCAAAACTTGTCTCTCAAGTATTTTGGTGATAATTCGAGAGTAAGTGAATTTTTTGTCTGTGGGTAACATTACTTTTCTTTTATGAAGAAGAAGGACTATAAAGTTAAAGAACAGCTTTAGGTTATTCTCTT
Source organism: Pseudotsuga menziesii (assembly GCA_001517045.1). NCBI lineage: Eukaryota > Viridiplantae > Streptophyta > Pinopsida > Pinales > Pinaceae > Pseudotsuga > Pseudotsuga menziesii. The sequence goes on along the minus strand of LPNX010934845.1, from coordinate 482,313 downwards.
TTGACATGATCTATGGTTATGGCCATTATGAAATTACTTATAAGTTTATTTTGAAAAAATTGAATTATGTGTTTAGCAGGACTTAACACGCTCTAGTACCAAATTGGCTTCCATATATTTAATATCATTATACAAGGCAAACCCATCGGAGTACTGAAGAGGCTTGCTAGCAGCAGGTCAATGCTAAGTAAAAATTCAAAACACGGAAGCTCGATAAATGCAAGTAAACCCGCCGAGGTACTGAACAGGCTCGCTGGCAGCAGGACTATGCCTGCATGGTACCAAGGTAAACCCGTCAGGGTACTGAACAGGCCTGCTGGCAGAGTGGCAGTGCCTGGTAAAAGAGATTTGGTTAATGCACTACTATGCACATAGTTCGTAAAACAATGATAATATGAAGAAATGTTTTTAGAATTTATGAATAAACATGTTACGGCCAACTGTTTAACATGCCATTCGAGAATGGCTGTAAGTTGGGCTTGACCCTGCCCATCTAATTCAGCATATACCTAGGATGCCATTATCCTAGAAATGGGACCCATAGCTGTAAATCTCACATACTCCGAGGTACACTTAAATATTTTGTGACGACAAGATATCTTTAAAATGAGGCATAGATGACTAGTTTCTCCTGTGCCATTCTTTTGGTTCAATTGTTATCATTTACACAGTCTTTCTAAGCACTGTTATATTTTTCCTGAATATACATCTTTGAATCATTTCCATTTACTAGTTAGTTAGTTTTTCTTCTTTTCTTTACAAAATAATCAACAACATGATAGAACTCTTTCATTTTTTTGTTGTTGGAACAATCAATTATTCTCTCTTCTTCTCTCTTCTATGGCTTGAGGACATGCCATATCATTGGTTTGGGGGAAGATGGATTTGGAAAAATTAGAGTGTTTTTACTTTTCATTATTTTTGATCGATCTATTTATCTCTGACAAATGATAAGTGTCTTTCAGGATAATCTAAGCAACATAATTTGATTATAGCATGAAACATAGTTTTACAACAAAATCAATATGGAGAACTATATGAAGAATCAAAAGAAGGTCCAAATGAAATACCAAATGACAATATAAATAAAACAGTGTAATATTATAATATTTATAATTAAAATTTGCTAACCAAATTTTTTTTTGGGCAAATAATGTTTACCTTCATGTGGATGCTTAGAAATTCTTCTTATCATTTCATTATTGATAATCCTATCCTTTTACCCAATCATGCATGTAAATTATTAGTTGACTAATTCTCTTGATTACAATTGTGATTTATACTTTTCATGTCATATGTTCAACCTGTCCCATTAGAGGAAATTTCAACTCAAAATGGGCCTCCTAAAAAAAATTAATAAAATAATAGTTAAAATAATAAAATAATATTTATTAATTTTGGAGGAAGAAAATAAAAAAACTACTTTTTTTGTTTGTATTTTCGACATCTCTCCCAGTGCTTTTATCAAATTTCGATCGAGAGAGCTCCTTGGATGCGGAATTAAATTCCACACCCAATGAGTACCCACTCAGCATACTTTTGACGGACCCCGCTACCCCCAAAACAAGAAATAGCTGAAAAAACATGATGATGACATTATCATCATGTTTTTTCAGCTATTTCTTGTTTTGGGGGTAGCGGGGTCCGTCAAAAGTATGCTGAGTGGGTACTCGTCATCATCATGTTTTTCCAGGTATTTCTTGTTTTGGGGGTAGCGGGGTCCGATAAAAGTATGCTGAGTGGGTACTTGTTGGATGCGGAATTTAATTCCGCTCCGCATCCAACAAGCCGTCTCGATCGAAATTTGAGTAAAAACACTGGGAGATGTGTCGAAAATACAAACAAAAAAAAGTAGTTTTTTTTGTGATACCTATCCCCAAATTTATATTGAAAAAGTATTTAAGACCTATATGGTATTTCAAATTTAAAGCAATTTCATTGGATAACACATGATGACATGGAATTTGAATTAGAGTTAAAAGGCCCATTTTGAGTGGAAATTTCCTCTATTGAAAGTTTTACTTTGGGCATGGTTGAATTAATTTTAAAACCTTATGAATTTACTTACTTATGTATATGCCTGTTGCACGTTTCAAAATTCACAATGATAGTGTGATTTGCTATCTTTCTTTTTGCTCAGTGAGACCTGACATTTCTTCGGTTTGGGGGAATGTTGATCCTAGAATTGTTATCATTTTTGGAAATTAATTTACTCATTTAAACATATGTTTTATTATCTTTCTATATATTTTATGTCACGCAGATCACTATTCAACTCAGGTATGTATGAATTTAAGGTTTATATGAAATCTATGTATTATTATCATTTTTATGATTTTATTAATTAAAATTGACATTATTAAAACACATTTGATGTATTTATTAATTTATATATTTGTTTGCATATTTTATTATTTTTGGGACAAATTAATAACAAGAACGCATTCAGCCTACCTTGCGCAGAGCACGTCTAGCTCGAATCCCAGCTTGTCATCCAACCCACTGCGCGAAACTCGCTGGTAGTATGCCATATGTTGAAATGTGTTACAATAGACTGTAGTCCTGAAGTGTGCCAACAAACAAACACTTCGTTCACATTAGATCTGCGCCCACCGTATCCATCTCACGGCCCAGCTTGCTGTTCAAATTTCCGTCCAGATTGCTAACCAAACTGCGTGCTGTTGAGAATTAATTTCAGGCAATTAAAATGTGAAACAACCTGCAAACAACTTGCTCTCCATGCGTTTGGGTGATGGATCTTGTGTTCTAGATAATCCTCCAGCTTGCAGCCTCCTCTATTAACGTCTTGCTTGCTGATCACATGCTGAGTTGCTGTATTAACTCACGTTCTGGAAAACTCACCGTGCGTTCTCCTCTATTCACCACCAGTTCATGTTTGCACTGAAGAAGGACCCGTGCTCCACATCTGAAGACTTGCTGCGCTGAAGAAGGAGCCTGTGTGTTCGCTGTCCAGTGAAGAAGACCAGAACCGTGCTGAAGAAGGGAACATCCTATGCGTTGGGATGCGATCTGTTATGTGCCTTTATAGTCGACTAAATTTAGAGAGCAGTTGACCACTAAAGGTTTGACTTGCTCATCTCTGTAAATTATTATATAAATCAGCCTCTGTGTGAGAGCTCAGTTAGCTAGAACTAGAAAGTCAGAGGATTAGAAAGAATTCATCAGTTTGTTCTTGAGTACAATGTATTTCTGTTCCATCGTCTGAATAAAGAGCTGTATGTGTTGCTGTTGAAGATTGCATTTGAGTAGATGTTTTCTAGGCACCACCCCTGATTGTTGAGAGGGCCCCTCATCGACTAGAGGTTTTCTTTCTTTTCTTGTTTATTTCTTTTTTCTATTGTAGTTAGTTTTGTTTCTAGTTAGTTGTATTATTTCATTTTTTTCTTTTGTAATGCATTTTTGTTTCCAGAATTAAGTAACTAGATTGTGCTCATAGTTTTCTTTTGAATCTATTTTCAGTCATTTTATTTCTACTTTACTGTTCAGTTTATTTCCAAGCAAATAGATAGATTACTTTTGAATTCAGTTCTGTTTATTTCTTGTTTGTTATAAGTTTATGCAATTTAAATTCCAGTTTGTCTATTAACATGCAATGTTTTCCTTATGTTTATTAATTTGTTTAAGGTTATGTCACTGTTATATTTGCTTAATAAGGAGGTTACTTATTGTCTTTATGCATTAGATATGCATCTGCACAAATTCAGCTAAATATTAGATCATTTAGGTTAATTTTTATTATTTTAACTGTACAGACTATCATTCAGACATCCTGTTTAAACTGCCATTCAATCACCCCTTTCAAACCCACAGTTCACTCTGTCATTCAGCCCTTAGTTTTGTTTTTAGTGTTTTTTATGTATCTTGAGATTGTTTTCAGTTATGTTTTGTTAATGTTTGAATTATGCTTTGATTGAGATAGTTAGATAATAGTTTTATTTAACATTGAAGTTAAAGTTAGAGTGTCTTAGGTTATGTATTAAAGTTTTATTATTTTCTTTACTTCTTTTCACCTTGAATATGTGTTAAGTTGCCTTGTGTTTTGTTTCTTGAATTTGTTCTGATTTCTTTACTGATGTATTGTTTTGTGTTTATGATTTTCGAATGATTTATCCTTTGCATGTAAATTCAGTATTATATGTGTTATCCTTAGTATGTTTTTAGGTTGTTCCTTTTTCATTGTGTGATTACTGAAAGAGACTTGTAGGACAGAATTCAAAGACATTCCTATTAAGTTTTCTACTTGTTTCTTTCCATTTAATTTTCTTTATTAAGTTTTCTACTTTCTTCTCTTTGCTTGTTTTATTAATTTTTCTACTTGCTTATTAATTAGGTTTCCCTTGCATCTTAGTTTCCAAGTTAAAGATTAGTTGTTAATAATATCATTTTCAGTTTAATATATTATTAAGTATTTAGTTTAATATTTTGTCCCGGTTTAATTGACTTAATAGTTGAATTCTTAGGAGTTTGACTCGGTTTTTCATTTTGAAATATCTTTCAATCTTTTGTTTGTTAAAATATTTCCACGACACCATAAGAACCCCTACACCTTCGCATATATTTTGTGTCAACTCTAAGCCTACCAACCATGGTCGATAATTAAATATTAGGTGAATTAATTTAGACATTATAACACCCAACAATGATATACAACATAATTTATCTTGTAAAACCATCTGGAAGTAACAACTAACTTCCTCTCAAGTGTAGGAACAACTTCCAAAACATCATTATTTAGTATCGACTGCTATTCCTATATCATAGAATCTTTCCACACTTACTTCTGTGCAACTTATTCATATGATGAAGGCACTAAGTCACTGATGCCACTCATTAATGCAACACATCCTGAATATATGCCGAACACCCAAAAATCCTCTGGTGAGAAATATCTGGCTTCTCACGAGTGAACACCTCTTTAGGTGTTTCCTCTTCTAGGATGGCATGTGGAATTATATTTTGAATGTACACTAATATACTAGTAGCTTTTGTAAATAAAGAAACATACAGATCCTGATCATGTAACATGGATTTTTCAGCTCGACATATAGTTTTATTCTTTTTCTCTGCAACCCCATTTTGTTTGGGGTTGTATGTAACTATTAATTATTTACAAATCCCTCTCATCATTTTCTATGAACTTGGTAGTTCTCTGAAGTGGAGGTGACCAATCCTCCTATGCCATATCTCACGCAGGATGATAGTATGATGTATCATGGCTGAAATATACTTTCCTGAGACCTTGTAGAGTCCTCCTTATCAAAATCCAATAGTAGCAGCAATATCAATGATTTGGTTCTTTGACCATAAGTATGCTTGATTCTCCATGAATATAACTCGTAAGCCCTTATATTCAAGAAATAAAATTAAAAGTATGTTCTTCTTCAATCCTAGGAAATAAATAATGTCCTCTACATGTAGCACATCTCTCAAACTCAACTGGTTGAATGATGTAGATCCAACTCCTTCGATTGAATAGGTTGAGTTGTCCCCCAACTCTACCATGCATGAAAGCTTCTTCTCCTTTAGGTTGGATATTTAACCCTTGTACCCTGACACATTCTTTCTTGCACCATGTCAATTAGTCATGTATCCTCACTTGTGATAAGATATATGAATGATGCCAAGACAAGGTAATACTCACTCCTTGTCTCTTTCTCCTTGGGTGTATCTTTCTTGGAATTTTATTCTATGGTGGTAGAAGCATGAAACCTTCCTTCTTTCTTTATCCTTGAATGGAGATATCATTCAAAGTTTCCCTTATTTTCACAATAGAAGCAACTAATCTTTGATTTGCAAGCTCTTTATTGAATTCTTTCTTCTTTTCTTGGAAGAACTTTTTGGGAGCGAATGGCCTCCCCCATTTCTTCATTCTTTCCATGAGAGAAAGATTCTCCTATTTAGTGCACACAACCTTTCTTTGGATGCACCACTATTCTTGAATGCAATCATGTCATAACCTTTTGAATTTGGGATTCTCTTATCGACCATTTACCACATCCAAGAAAGTTTCCCATGAGAAAGAGAGACCATAGATGGTGGTTTGAAGAAGGTCATCTTCATCTATCACCACACCAATGCTTGCAAGTTTATTTTTCACTTGTGAAATATTTGTGAAGAAGGATGCTATGGTCTCATATTTTTCCATATTTAGGTTTCAAAAATTGTTCTTCAAAGCCATATTTTGAGTACGGGCCTTCTTCTCATAAAGTTTCATTAGTGTATCAAAACACTCCTTTGCTGGAGTGATCACAGACATGAGATTTTCCTTCACTCGGTCATATATGATCCTCTTTGCATTTGATTGATTCTTCTTGTAGTTGACTCACCCTGCATTAGTGGTAGCATCCTCTGCTACATAGGTCATGAATGAATCTAGATCATTCTCCGCAAGAATGTTCAACACTCTTGCATTCCATGTGTTGAAGTTGGAGGTACCTTCAAGTTGGTCTTCCAGTTGGATGGAGATCCATGCCATGGATCCAATATTTTTATTAACTCTTCAAGATCATGTAGGATTCAATTTGATGCAAAAAAACTAATCTCTTTAATGCCCTATGCTCTTATACCATGTGAATGTCTGAGTAAAATCGGAGATGCTTGAACTTTAAAATTTTGAATAATAAATCAATGCATACATGAATCTCATAAAACAAATCTTTCACATAAAACATCCATCCATAAGAGACAAGATATACCATAGGAAAACCCTCCAAATACAGAGAATGAAAAACCCAACAATTCTTTGAGTATGATAGATAGATTGAACAGAATTATTTACAACACATTGGCAGATTGACCGATAAGAGATATCACCTCATCAGTAGTGAAGATAGATACAATACAACACTATAATGAACATTCAAAGTGCCCAACATTTTAATAACAATTCAAAACACCTAGCACGCAGAAGGTAGCAAATGGAAGTCTCAATAATGCTCTTGGGAGCATTACATAGAAAATAGACATGGAGGAGCATCAACTGGGAGTATTAAAATATATCCATGCAAAACATTAGCGCCCTCCTAGCACTAGAGCCAAGTTGGCACCTAGGATTCTCCACCATGCACAATATATGTTCCCTTCCTTCCACAATTAGATTTAACTGGATGTCAACTAACTTGAACTAAACGTCTACTGACTTGAACTGAACTCAACCTTCAATTGAATGCATGACCATAAATTTATAAGGATAAATGAGAGTCATAGTGCTTCTCTCTTAGTGCCATCCATGAAAATCACTTAATTTATTGTTTTTTCATCTTTTCATGGACATCAGAGAGATTTCTTATTTAATTTAGACATAATTTATTTACAACTAAGGATTTACTGAAGCCTTTACACTTTGAGTTCACTAGATGCATACATGGGAAATTCAAATACTTTCTCTCCCTCCATGCTTAAATATTTATCATTTATCATTTACTGCATGGTCAATATGTGTATTAATTATTTTTCCATCTTATCATATCATACTCAGAAGAATTATTCCATATTGATGATCATATCATATTTCCCCGGGTCATATAGTCATATACTAAAGTAATTTACTCTAGAGGTAGTTAATCCTTAAAGGAGACTTATAGCACTTAGTGACCATGAATAGTAATACATCACATATTATAACCACTTTTCCATGTAAAGCATGCCCCTTGACAAATGAGGATATTGATTAGACTTGATATTACTCACAAGCATAACTTGATATTACTCACAAGTTCAAATTGATATTACTCACAAGTTTACAGACTTGATATTACTCATAAGTATACAATCTTGATATTACTCAGAAGACTACCATCTTGATATTACTCACAAGAATTTAAATTACAACATCACCATTTAAATCATATGAGGATATATAGGATGCGATATTACTTACAAGTCTAGAGAATGACTCTTGATGTTGTATAATCAACAGATTATGTGCAGAAAGCTCCTTTGTTGATCTAGTCTTGCAGGAGAGGGGGACAATCCCGAACAAGAGAGTTGAATTGTTAAACATGGTTACCTCTCGATGCACACCCAAAAGAGCATTGGAAGGGGTGGGTACACTGAAGGAACTATATAGTAGAGAAGAGGTATCATCCTTGTGTGGGTGAGGAGGTTCTGTGGGTTCCATAATTGTCTGATTCAAAGTGAGAGACCTGTATAGATAAAATAAATATGAAAAGAGATAAGTATATTGTGATCCTTATTAGGAACATATATATTTTGTTATATGAATAACTTGTTGAAGAATTACCTATATTTTTATGTAACTTTGTATATACTAATGAAATTTGTGTGATTAATTGGAATTTATTTCATGTATCATGAGGATGTATTTATGTATCATGTATCTCTATACCTCATGGATAATCATATGGTTGGTTGATGGGAATATGATTCAGGTGGGTCTATTTTGTTAAAAGATTAAAGTCCTTGCAATGAGGCTTGAATACCCTATGATAGGGATCGAAGATTAACCCTTGATTCTACACTAATAACGACTCTACTAGTCCAAGTTCTCACATGGGAAGCCTAGGAGTGGGATGGTTATATTTTGAGGGACCGACAAGGTGAAGGAAGTCACATTCCATAGGATGTGGAGACACACAAAAAAGAAGTTGGTAGTGGGAATTATTGTGGTATTTTAGAAGAGGAGTTTCGAGAGTGGAAATGATAAAGGCATGTGTGATAACATGTAAGAGTAAGTGTGCATCGGGGATGATGCATTCTTTTAAGGGGGATGAGATATAATATCCCAAAGGAAAGTTCAAGAAACCTGTGATTTTGATTATTTTCTTTATGATGGCACTAGGTGCTTGGACCATGAACCATGGATATTGTGATGTCTTCTACTAAAATTATTATTATTATCATTAATATATTATTAATAATTGAACAATATGACAAAAATTTTGCTGGGGGGTCTTTGAATTCCATATGAGAAGGGGTTGGATTTAGGAGTTGCAACTTCCCCTAACTATACTCTAGTCCACCTAATACTATTAATTTTGGACAATGGGGGTCCTAAAGTACATAATTAAAGTATTGCATGCATATGTACGCAGTAATTACATCCTCATTGGGTTGTTAATGGGGCCCACTATCACTTCACTCATGTCTTATGCACATCATTGACTATCTGTAGTCAATCATGCAACTAATTCTTATAAATCCACTCTAATTGGAGTGTTTATTAAGCTAAATTGAGTTATTTTGAGTTAATTTAAGTAATGTTGAGTTAATGTCAGATAATTTGATTTAGTTTGAGTTTAATTGAGTTACAATCAGTTAAACTAAGTTATATTCAGTTAATTTGAGTTAGTTTGAGTTTAAATGAGTTGTAGTCAGTTAATTTGAGTCAGTATCCATTTACACTAGTGAAACTAGTGTAAACGACTATCAGTTAGAGTTAGTTAGATAATTGGAGTTTGGATTCAATTAATTAATGTTTTTTCTAGGTTAAATTCAGTAATATTCTGTTAAAAAGATGAATTCAAGTTATCTTTAGTGAATAAAAGTGATATTGGGTGAATTTGATTCAGTCCTTGTGAATTTAAATTGTCTCTAGTGAATGGAAGTAAATTATGGGCGAATTCGAGTCATCCTTATGGTGAAGGAGTAACTTATGGGAAATTAAGAGCCAGTTAAGGTGGTTTGGAGCTAATTTTGAGGAATTCAAAATAGCCATTCACGAGAAGTGTATCTGCTAATGTTTTAGAGTCATTCTTAGTGAATTCAAGTGGCTTAGTGAAGTAATTGAATGAGCTAGTGAGTGTTATTAGGAATCCCTAGTCATTCAAGAGTATTTGCTTAGTGGTCTAGATTCAGACTCTTAGATGCAATTCAAATTAGGAAAAATTAATTTGAATTGCTCAGGAGGTTGGTCATTCATTGTTTGTACATGTATAGGAGTAGATAAGAGTAGGGATATGGTTGGCTATGCATAAATAGCGACTCTGATACCAAGAAAAAATAGATCCTTGATTCTATGTAGAAGAACATGATAAAGATATAGATGCAATACAATTTCACAAGCATGCACAAGGAAAATAGAGAGAAGAATAATGAGATTGAATACAATAGAAGTGAAGATTAGTAATTGACTATTGATAAAATGAATTTTTGTTTCATTAATGATTATTATTACATTGTTAATACATACTTATAAAGGAATATAGATTTGTTTTAAGACAACTCACGCTAGCTCATAAATCAGGCTTACTAAATATGATAAACCCCCATAGGTGATTAAAGCACTTTCCAAATCTATCAAGGAGCTCACTAATTGACTAAAGCATGAGTGAGTGATGATTAATGAAGGAAAGTATTTCTAATCATGGAATATGGAGAGAAAATCATGGAGGGTGAGTTGGTCACAAAGAAGTCAGTTTATAATTTTGACTAGATTTCGATTATCTACTGAAAAGAAAGATAAAGCTATCTAATGGAAGAAAAGTCAGGAACGCACAATTTCCATTCTAAGAAGTTAATAAAGTTGGAAGAATCTAACCAGAATCAGTATAAAGGTGCTCATGGAGTATAAATGGAAATTATTGACCAAGTGGTGTTAGCGAATGCCAACTACCTAGGCTAGTACATAGGAAATTAACCAGAAATGACTAATAATTGTTATTGTAGGTAGGGAGTGGGTTTATAATATTTTAACTCCCCCATTTAATCAAAAAGTAATCCGATGATAATTACAATGAATTAAAATGGCTTTAATAGCCACATGAAATTTGAATCCACATGAGGAAATTCGAATTGATAGACTCTACTTGACTGTAGGTAACTAAGACCTTGTCTAAATCACTATCGGAGGACTCAGTAGTTAACTGACCTTGTCTAAACCATAACTGGAGTTCATCGGAGCTCTAAAACACAACTCAAGTGTTACATTCAGTGTTGAGTAAGGTTAACTGACTATGGTAGGTGAGAAATGCACCCCACATGTGTGCAGTCAAGTAAAACTAGTGCTAACTGAATGTAGAGGACTAGAACTGAATGTAACTGACTCCTAACTTATCTTGACTAGTCATTAACTGAAGTGAACTGACCTTGGTTGGTTTCGGCACTCCTAGTGGCTTCCTAAATTGTAGGGATTGGTCTAGGAAGCTCCTAAACTGATGCAATTAAGTGTAATCAGTAGAAGTGAGCCTCAATTAGTGTTCCCCACACTTTAGTAACTCAAACATGTGCCTCAATTAGGTCAAGTGGACCCAATGGTGTTAATGACTATAAATAGACTGGATGGACTCCTGATTTAGACATGACTCCCAATTTAGACATATGACCAAATTTGGACAAGGGAGGATTACTAATCCTAACAATAATCTAAACTATAGATGTATATTTAGGGCCCAACAACAATCTCTGGTCACCCTTTACAATTATTTATGTCCATAAAAGTGAGGAAAGAGTAAAAATCACACGGGGAAAATCCTACCTCAAGAAAGAAAAAAGGAACCAAATGAACAACATGTCTTCATTATATATTTTTCATCACTTCAATGAGCTGATTGAATTGCTTCCTGAATAATTTGTAAACTCTAATATCATGCGCTAGAGTGTAGTATCTGCAAGAAAGAAGAGGAGAGAGTCCTTGTAGCTCATCATATGATGAAAGAGGAGCCTTATTTGAATGCTTCTTGCTGATAACATACTCTGATATGTGAACAAAATATGAAAATGAAAATATATTTGTGCATGCTCATTCCCAAAGAGTAAAAAACCCAACACAATCAGTTCCTTGTAGAGATGCAAAATGGTGGAATTGGTCATGTATCTTCTTCTCGAACTGCTGTAGTACCTTCTCAATTCGAAAATGATGTTGAAATGACTCTGAAATATAAAAAAATATTATCACATGGAGCAGAAAATACCAAAGGTGTAGTGTCTCCATGAGGATATGGGGCTAGAGTAGGAAAAGGTTGAGCAACTGGGGAAATCTGATGAATGTGTAAATCTGAATGATATATGGACTTCAGATATGAAACATAGATGTTTAGATCAAATCCAAAAATGTGTAAAATAATTCCAAGGATGAATAATGTCATGGATATCTAACAAGTGAAAAATAGAAAAGACTTGAAACCATTAGATATAAGTAACACTGCATAGGAGACCAATAAGGAATCAACTATTGAACTTGGGGTTTGTATAGCCTTAGGAGTATTCATAGAATCAATAAATGGTATGGATGATGTCATAACATGCATATCAACCAAAAAAATGGCTTCTAAATCAGATTCATAAACATTTGTATGGAGTGAGGAAGAGACGGACAAAGAAAAGTTAGGATGTAGTGAAAAAACACAATCATTGGGAGATGGATCTAGGAGTCTGATAGGTGATTTATACAAGAAATACATTGATATTCCTGATTCTGATATACCAGAAAATGAATTTATATAAGATATGTGAGGAAATAATTTAACTATAGAACTCAAGGCATAGTTAATATTACCTTGGAACTGCGCACTATGATGATGTTCTAAGGATTCAACATGCTTCTCTATTTCATCTAGAACTTCAATGTTATGCTTCTCAAGTAAATGAGACATGATGTCCATCTTAATATTGAAACATTTCTTCTCAATATTAAATCCCTTGTTATAATAAGAACAATTGGTTGTGATTCCTTTATTCTTTCCTTTCTTCATTGAACCTTCATCAATAATATTCGATCATTCATCTTCATTATCTGACTTTGGCCTCTTCTCCTTCACTATTTGCTTCCCTTTTGAATTTGCATTCTTACTTCCTTAATCTATAATAGCATGATACTTTCCCTTGGAGAGTTTAAGAGCACCCATGTGGATCAATTTATCTTTATCCTTTGAGAGTGAATCAAAGAATGTACTCAAAGAAGGAATTTTCCAATTCAAAATAGCTATCCTTTCTAGTATGAAAAGTTGACACACAAACTGAGTATTCAGGACCCAATTTTGAAAGGATGGAAAAAATTAATTTATCTTCCTTCTTATCAATACCACATTTCTTGAGAAATAGAATAAGTGACTTGAATTTGGTGAAGAACCCTTGAATGGATTTGTAACTGCTTGGACTCAATGAGAATAAGCCATTCTCCAACTTATGTGCAGTTATCTAATCTTGTACTCCAAAGAGTGACTCAAGTTGGGTCCATACTTGGTTTGGAGTGGTCAAACCATCTAGATGAAAAAGAATATTAGGAGAAATAGAGAGGCATAGAAATCCACAGACTTCATACAACCTATTATTCTACTTAGATTTCTCAATAATAGCATTGGGCCCAGTCTATAAATCCAAGGAAACTATATAGAGTTCCTTAATGCACAACAAAATGCCAATATTTGCTTTTAATTCATGATAGTTGAAGGGAGTCAGGATCATATCTCAAGATGAATCCATGGCAATAAATTGATGCACTCTTGAAGATACTCTCTATAACCTGCACAAATAAAAACTAGGAGAAAATATTGTAAGATCAATTCAAGCTCTTTTTCAGAGAGGGATAGGAGACTGAATGCGCTCTAATGTAGAGAAATGATAGCTCCTAAAATATATAGAACTTGAAAACTTGATATCTTTGATACCATGTGTTAACACTTAGAATATACCTCGGTTGTAGAAGGTAAAATCCCAAGGTAACAACACAACCACTTTAAGAAAGAAAGATAGCTTCTTTCTTCCTAGAGAGGGATCTCTCGCTAATCTGTTTTAACGAGGCCAAATGTATAAATAAAATAAAAATATTTAGATTGTGTTTGTGGTTGAAACAAAGCAAGCATAGATTGGGCTATGGAGTCACAAATATTTTTTGAATCACAAAACAATTTTCATGGAAATATTTTGCAAAGGAAAGATAATACTTCGGTCACGGTAAAAATGTTGTTGGTCTGGTGATAAAGAAGAAAGAATGATAGTCCATTAACACAGAGCACCAAAAAGATGAATTCTGCATTAACTTTAGTTGAAAGGATTTGTGGATATCTGAACAAATAGCTAGAGCATAAACATGTATGAATTCTGAAACTATTACACACTCTTTCCAGATATGAAAGAACACATAATGGAAAATTTAACAGGAAATGCATGCACATAAGAAGGGAAATAATAGACTGTAATTACAAAATACACATGAATCTTTGTAGCAAAAGGACAACATTCGGTTCTGTAATTTTATTAATAGGTCACAATATACATAACACAAAATCTCTTGGGTTCCAACCGTTGCTTCATAAAATGTAGAAGTACTTATACATTGCTCCACGAGATGACAATATAACTAACTGCTAAAAATAGATCTAACTGCTTTTACATGTGTCACTTGACACTTATTAACTATTAACTGCTTCTAAAGACAAACTAAATAACTAATAACTGATCTTTGACTTTGAACTCCCGTGATCTTTATATCTTCACCAACGTAACCTAAATTTGTTTTTTTCTGAAATGTTCAACTGTCTTCCATTGATCAACAGTTGGAAAATCTAGATTGGTCATTTCTTTCACTAACACTTTGAGCTCTACATTCCCAACATAATAATAATCAACCAATTTAGCACATGTAGATTTGAAATAAAAAAGCATCTCAAAATCCCCAACAAATTTATCAACCACCATTTTTCTAGACAGAGACTGTTGCATGTCATCAAATTTCCTGTGATCTAGTCTACAACTAATCAACATGACATTATACTCCTTTTGGGACCACATCCCTCCTTTCTCTTCCCAAAAGAAAGGAATTCATGTTTTGAACAAGGGATTAAACAATTCAATGAATTCCTTAATTTGGTGATTCATAATATCCATTTTAGCTTGAACTGTATCCAAAATTTGATATTTGCTCACCACTTTTCTTGCCCATGTAATGGTTGTTGGAGACATTTACCACCATACACACTCATTTTTGTCAATTTGGCCTAGTTAAACCACTATCCTAAGTTTTATTGACTTAATTGACATCAAAGGAGCACTAGATGACATCATCATGAGCACACCCATGCCTACCTTTAGTCAAGGAGGCTAACTTAGCCTTCTCCTACATTCGGGGAGGCTGACTGGAGCACTCCGGGGGTGATCTAAGTGTCATTAATGCCCCATATTGCTAACTGATGGTTACAATCAGTTAAACAGAATAGTGAAGGAACCTTCCTTCATTAAATTGATTATTTATTGAATTGGAGTCAACAGGGGCACCTCCAACCACTTCTGATGGTCAATTACACTTCAGTTAACCTCATCGGGGTTCATTGGAGTCATTGATGCACTACCACTTGTTGGTTAGCTTGCAGTGACATGTGTCTGAGCTACTTTCAGTTAGAATCAGTCATTTATTGCACCCTAACTTCAGTTAGGGCTCAGTTGAGTCAATTAGGGTTTTGATCAGTGGTTAACTTGAGTGTTGACTGTGGCTTACATTCAGTTAAGTTAGACTCACTCATTCAATTCAAATAACCTCCTTGGGAATTCAAATTTCTTTTTCATTCATGCTTGCAACATGATCTTGTATTGTATTACTCATTCTTTGTGTGAATATACAGAGCAACTACTCATTTTGTAGCCCTATTACACCATTTTCATGCCTTATTGTTATTAATCTTTGATGAGACTGTGTTTTAGTCCCTAGATTACCATGACAGATTAATATGGTATCAGAGCTCACAGTGGAACAAAGCTCAGATCTCTCAAAAACAAGGTTTTTGACAGATCTTGCATGAAAATTGAGCAATAGCTCAAAAATCCAGCACTGCACCAGAAGCCAAGGCTTACCACTTAATACCCCAAGTAAAGAACTTGTTGATCAAACTTGCTTGATTGACTATGCTGGGTGTGATGAAAGCCTAAAATGTGCAGGCTGTTTGACCTTACATTTCCCCTTTTGTTGTGATTTGTAGGTTTTAACAGGTACAACTTTGAATGGACTCCTCAGTCACTCTTCTCACCCCATTCACAAGCTATTCAAAATGGAAGTTGAAGATGATTGCATCTCTGAAGAGAAAAGGTCTCTATGAGGTGTCTATTGGACTTGGAAAAGAGTCTTATGAGAATGAGAATGACTGGCTAAATGATGGTGATACAACTTTTGGAGCAATCTGTTTGGCCCTTTCTCCTAGCTTGCGTTACCTTATTGGTTCTGCTGAATACCCAAAGGATCTCTGGACAATATTGGATAGAACCTTTGAAAAGCACAATGAGGATCATAATAGCACTTTGGAGATCACATCCAGCACCACAAGAGTTCTTTACTAAAAAGTCTCAGCCTCTACTCTCTCCGATGAAGTTGTTCAAGATGAAGATGAAGCAAAATCTTCTACACAGTCAATTCGAATTGAAGAAAGTCTCCATGCAGTGACTCCTTCTCCTGATGCTCCAAAAGATCATGAGATCTCTGATATATCATCTTCTCATATTTATGAAATATAATAATACATTCAAATCTCTGATATTGAAGAAAAATACTGCTGCACTTCCATGCAGACATTCACCGGTGATTTTCCTTTGAATTTTGTGCAAAATTTACCAGTAATTGCTTCAAAAAGTGAAGAGAAATTTGATTTTTCTCCCTCTAATGTTGCTGCTGGTGTGAAAATATGTGATACCTTGGATATTTTGGAAGAAATATCATATTACTAGATTGATCCATTCACTCCCCATGATCTAGATATTCCAGCAAATTCTTGCAGGATTGCATGCACCAAAATTCAGAATTTTGAAGAAAAAGACAATTGTGCATCCACAGTCTCGGTTGACCATACTTTTGGATCTGATATGAACCTTATTGGATATGATATGATCTTATTTAGATATGATCTGATATTTCTTGGTTCAATATTTCAGGTTCATAAGCTTTCAGTACTGCTTGTAGCTGTTCTCATTAATTTTGTGAAGAAACAAGTATCGCAAGTCTCCTACAAAACTGCTGCTGGGGATTTGATTTCATTTCATAGTTTTGGATCTGTTGTGAACTTATTTAGATCTGATTTAATTTCTGATATGATATTATTTTGTTCATATTTTAAAATCCAAGATATTTCAGTCATGCTTGTAGCTTCTCTCACCAATTCCGGTGTGAGAAATCAAGTACCGCACTTTCTCTTCAAAACTGCTGATGGGGATTTGGTGTTAGTTTCGTCATATGAGGTTGCTGATATTTTATTATGTGATTCATTAGTTATTTTAGAATCTATATCAGATTATGTATCTCAAGCATTCACTCTCCACAGTCCCAAGGATTCTCTACCTTTGGTCACATTCTCATCTCCTCATAGAACTCGTAAAGAGGAAGACATTCTGCATCCGCTTGGACACTTGCTCCTAAGATTTGGGGCTGATTTTACCACTCATGGTTTTCTGTTCAAGGCTGTAACATATCAGTTTCTTGAGTGTTCCACATAAGGTTTGAATCCTCAAGAACCTTTGCTCTCTCTTCAGATGATTTCAGCTGCTCTACATGGGTCCAGTTTTCACCGTGCAACTATTTATATTTCTGATTCAGTTGACTGCATTGTTCTTCTTCCAAAGTGGAAGATTCCTCTAGACATATTCATTTAGTTTGGATTCATAGGTTCACATGCACAGTCTCAGGATGCTGCTGCATAGAAGAACCAAAAATTTCTTGATTTACTACTTAGTTTGAGGGGGGGTACTTTTCCCATGAGGTTTTCCCCATTTCCTTGGTTATATTAAGTAGTTACTTTATTGTATAGGGCCACCTATGGCCTTATAATTCTTATGCACTTTATGTTTTCTACTTCTCCTGACTATAGCTTAAGGGGGGGTGTTGGAGACATTTACCACCATACACACTCATTTTGGTCAATTTGGCCTAGTTAAACCACTATCCTAAGTTTTATTGACTTAATTAACATTAGAGGAGCACTAGATGACATCAGCATGAGCACACCCATGCCTACCTTCAGTCAAGGAGGCTAACTTATCCTTCTCCTACATTCAGGGAGGCTAACTGGAGCAATCCGGGGGTGATCTGAGTGTCATTAATGCCCCATATTGCTAACTGATGGTTACGATCAGTTAAATAGAGTAGTGAAGGTGCCTTCCTTCATTAAATTGATTATTTATTGATTATTTAATGAACTGGATTCAATAGGGGCACCTCCAACCACTTATGATGGTCAGTTACACTTCAGTTAACCTCATTCGGGTTCATTGGAGTCATTGATGCACTACCACTTGTTGGTTAGCTTGCAGTGACATGTGTTTGAGCTACTTTCAGTTAGACTCAGTCATTTATTGCACTCTGACTTCAGTTAGGGATCAGTTGAGTCAATTAGGGTTTTGATCAGTGGTTAACTTGAGTGTTGAATATGGCTTATATTCAGTTAAGCTAGACTCACTCATTCAATTTGAATGACCTCCTTGGGAATTCAACTTGCTTTGTAATTCATGCTTGCATCATGATCTTGTATTGTATTACTCATATTTTGTGTGAATATATAGAGCGGCTACTCATTTTGTAGCCCTATTACACCATTTTCATGCCTTATTGTTATTAATCTTTGATGAGACTGTGTTTTAGTCCCTAGATTACTATGATATATTAATAATGGTTGAGATCCTGTTTGAAATGTTTGCCTTCCTTATGTCTTCTTCCGTCAAACTATTTAGAAAACTAATTGCATTTTGAGTTGTTTCTCTAGATTTTTTATTCAAGAATTTCCTCACTATCAAGACACTTTATTTAGCTGCTTGTGTCACAATCTCCTTGTCTAAAATGTAATGCAAATAAGGCTTGAGATTAGTTGTGTATGTTATAGGCACATCCCATATGATATGCTTAGCTCCCTGTAAGGCTGACTGTCCTGTTACTTTCTTTATTAACTTATCATTTTTAGTTAGTAGCTCCTGACATTTGGCCTCCCATGCTTGAGATTTGGCTTCCCAAGTTTTCCTCTCCTGTTCTCTTTTCATTGCTGAGTTCTCCAAGTTTTTATTTTGATTCCTTAGTCTAGTTAACTCTAAATATTTTATGCTCACCTATGACATGGATTGGACTATAGACTGATCACTAGATTGAGCTATAGTGGGAATAATCCAACTCTCAAGTTCTTTCTCCTTATCTTGTAATTTATTTTCCATATCCTCAAATTTTTCTTTCATATTCTTCTCAATTTCTATTACTAAGGCCATGTCTTTCTGCCATTATTTTTCTTTGTCACAAAATTTCAATAGTTTAGCTTTGTAATTAGTCAACTCATTATTCAATATTTCTTTCGCTTCCTATATCTCGGCCAATTCAGGTCCTTGTATCAACTGTGGAGCAGGTATTTTAAGCTTCTTTTTAAACAAATGTATGTCTTTTTATTTCTCATTCAACAACTTCTAGATCCCATCTCCCTTGTTAGTTTGGATTTCAACAGCCAGTAGATCTGTTTGCAAATTTTTTATTTTTGTTTGGTGAGCTCTATTCTCCACCTTTTCTTGTCTTAACTGATTTTCAATTTTACTTTTGAGGGTATGAAACTTTGATAATCTTAGAGTGGCCTTCAATAAATAATTAAAACAAATATCCCCTTTCTAATTGTGCAAATGGATCATGTCTGGTATAGGGATATCCTCCAAATTCATCTTCATTTCTGCAACTCTGTTCTGGGTTGCCAAGGGCAAGTTTAGAGTATTTTGAGCATAATATCTAACTGAAACCAGGGATACATATTGATTGGAAAGATTTCTCACCTCTTAATACAAATTCAAAGTTTCCTATGAATTTATGTCTTTGGTTTCTTTGTATGTTTCCATCAATTCTATTTTGCTTTTGGACTGGGAAGTGGAGTCAATTGGTATATCTGTAAATGCATACTTCTTTACCTCAAAAGCAAGGACTGTTACTTTCATATTATTTTTCCCTTTGTATTTATCTGTAATCTGGATAAGTTGTCCTTCAGCGTCAGTCTTCTTCTTTTTTGGAGTTCTAGCAGTATCTTCGTCTTCAGTGTCCATTGCATCTGAAAAATATTGCTTGTTAGTTCCTTCTAAATGACTGGCCAATGGTGTAATGTTCTCAGTTGCTAAAATCAACTTGGAAATGTCAGGAAACAATGAAACAAACTATATTATAGGAGAATTTGAATCCTCTTGCATGTCAACATATTTTGGGGCTTCTTTTGGATAGTGAGGCCAATTGGCAGCATCTTCCAATCCAACAATCTTTTCATGCTTAAAGGGATTTATTTTCACAACTTTTCTTTTGTTTGATATAACATGATGAGGGTCATAGTTAACTATAGGCTCTTTTGGAAATACCATATCTCTAAGTAAGCCCTCAATCATTGGTAAAGAAGCCTTATTCTCGATGGTAAATGAGCCTACAACCCATGGATACTTGATTTCAGTAGATTTCTTGAAGTTTAAAAAGTGTTATGGCTCTACTATTAATTTATGTCTGATGAATTCCATGGAGAACACTAGGATTTAGGAAAGCTGGAAACATATAAGATGAATGTACAAAACTATATAATCTAATCATTGTTCCATTCGAAAACAAAAACCAAAAACCAATCACCTATCCTCTTCTCTGTAGAAAACTGCAAAATAGTTGTCATCTTTGGTAGCACCCTAGGCAGTCTCTTTGAAAAAATAACATTATAAACCTCTGACATGAGGAAGTTCATAAATTTGGTATAATATATGTTCATTTCCTCACTCAATACCATTTCTGGTAGCTGCAAATTATCCTCATTGAAAGAAAGAAACATCTTCAATAGATAAGATTGAAATCTAAATGTTTTGGTTTTGTGGAAGTTCATTAATTGAGACTGAATATTCTTATCTAAGAACTCATCAAACTTAAGGCATGAAACTTGCATTGACTGACTTGACTCAACTGACTCAATTGGACAAGTACTCGAGACAAATAGTAAACTCATGAGGGGCTCAGTAATGTACTTATATTTGTCTATACCTAAATACTGACATAACAGGGTTACCACACATTGGGTTTCTTTTGTGAAAAGGGCGACATCAACTGGAAATGGTTGGTTTAATGACTCAACATCTGGATTGAAACATTTCTTGAAAAAATCTTGCTTCTTCTCTATTGTGGAGACTCTAAAGCATTGGACTATATATTCTTCATTGTAATTCTTGGATTTCAGGGTAAATTCATCAAGGACTAACAGGGTTTTCCTAATGACCAAGGAATTAACAGGACACAAGATTGTGGAACTGGTAATGTCCATTATCACCCTCTTAGAAAGAGAATAATTATTGACACACCACTCAATGAACTTTGGATAGTTAAGGGTTTGGTCAGTAGTGAAAAATTGAAAGTAGGACTGGTAAATATTATGAATGTCACTTCCTTGGTCTTTAAGCAATTTCAATTTCTGCTTAACAACATCAGTGGGCCCATTTAACAGAATAATATCAAAAACATCAATGTCTCTATATTCAAACAATTATTCTATCCTATGATAGTCTAAGCTCTGAGTTTCTACACTTTCCACTTGGGCCATTTTATATAGTTTCAGAAGGAACAAAGGCCTACCTGATGTACTTCCAAGTGGACCAAGGACGACGTATAATTTGGTTGCTTCTGCACTACTGTCATCTTCATTTTCCGATGCAAGAGAATAAAATAATGCTCAAATTTTATGTGCACAGTATTTTATAACCTTTTGTATTCTTATCCATCTCGCACCTTTAGCATTTGAAACAATTCTCATCCCTTTATCCAACCTGATTGATCCTGTGCTGTAGATCTACTTTATAACTTAATTTGCAGTTTCCCTCCAATATGACACTACTTCCCTTATTATTCCTACAACTCATCATCTAAAATCAAACCGTGACCATGGATGTGGATACGACCTTTTTAAGACGTTGATCTTCTTTTTTTTTAACCAATTTCGTACAGTCATCTCCAAAATCAAAATGAGCATGTCTCCTGTGTGAAATGATTCTAAACCTTTGAATTTTTCTAGATGAAATATGCACCATTGATTCTATCCAAGCCTTATCTACCTTTCGCATCCATTATCCTTTTATTTCTCCTCGCATCTTTAGATTGCGAAATAAATTTCACCTGTAGATCTTGATCCATCATAAATCTTAACCATCCCATGATGTGGCCCCTACCCAATTTTCCAATCCCTCATCCTACTATCTTTTATGCATGTTCTCATAGTGAAATATACTTGGAACATGGATCAAATCTACACTAGATCTCCATCATTCAAAGGTGTGGGGTCTACAATATTTCACAGCCCCAAAATATTTTATCCTCCGCACATGTTCGGGTTGCGAAATATATCTCAACTGTAGATCTCCTTGGCCCAAAATCCAAACCGTCAAAATGTGTGGGTCCTATGAGATTTCATAGCCCCAACATATTTTATCCTCCATGTACTTTGTCACTACCAAATCCATTTCAACCGTATATTTTTATCTTTCCTAGATCTCAACCATTGAAACTTGAAATATATATCAAATTTTGCAATCCTTCACAATTGATTTCTCCACACATCTTTGCTCAGTGAAATATTTCTGCTCCATCGATCTACATTACTTGTTCATTTGACGGTTGAACCTGCACGTCATTTAACCCTATTTCACCAATGTTAATCTCTTCTTAGCAAATTTTTTTACAGCTGTCGATTTCCTCTGTTCTGCATCTACGCCATTCATTCTTACCACTGCATAAACTAGAGAATTTTTTTATCATTCATACACATTTGCAAGGTTAGAACTAATGTTTTTCCAATTATTTTACATTTCCCACCTAGAAATGTCCCTCCAAACAACCACAGGGTCTTATTAACATTCTTCAAGGTCTTATGATATGAAAATTGAGAGACCTTATTTCTCGTTTCACTGGTCTAATGCCCTAGAAACTACTTAGCTCAAAATAGTGCTAACACCATGTAGAAATAGAATCTCTAATACCACGAAGAGATAACATCTTGATGCTATGTATAAGCACATGATAACGATCTAGCTATAAGACGATATCACAAGCATGCACAAGGAAAATAAAGAGAAGAATAATGAGACTGAATACAAGAGAAGTGAAGAATAGTAATTGAATATTGAAAAAATGAATTGATGATTCATTAATGATGATTATTACATTGTTAATACATCCTTATAAAGGAAAATAAAGTTGCTAGAAGACAAATCATGCTAGCTCATAATCAGGATTACTAAATATGATAAACCCCCATAGGTGACTAAAGAACTTTCCAAATCTGTTAAGGAGCTCATGAATTGACTAAAGAATGAGTGAGTGATGATGAGTGATGGAAATAATTACTAATCATGGAATATGGAGATAAAATCATGCATAATGAGTTGATCACAAAAGATGCAAGTTTCTAAGTTTGACTAACTTTCCCTTATCTACTGAAAAGTAAGATAAAGCTGTCTAAAGGAAAAAAAGACACGAAGGCACATTTTCCATTCCGGGCAGTCAATAAAGTTAGAAGAATCTAAACAAAATCAGTATAAAGGATCTCCTAGAGTATAAATGGAAAGTATTAACCAAGTGGTGCTAGTGGATTCCAACTACCTATGATAATAACATAGGACATTAACCATAAATGATTAATTATTGTTATTCTGAGTATGGAGAGGGTTTATAGTATTCTAACAGGGCAGCGAATTCCAAAGGGATATTTTTTCCATCATGCTTGCATACTTTTGCAATGAATTTTGCTTCAAGATCTAGGAGGATTTAGTGAACCAGTCTATTGGTATTGGAGAGCAATTCTTCATGTGTTTGGATTCCCTAGTAGGGACACATAAGGGTGTGTATGGTAGTATTATCCATGTGTTGTGAACTCCTTGGTATGGATTCAACTTGTGGTATTAGGAGAGTTGTTTCTCCTTTGTTTTGAATGCTTCAGTGGATATTCAAGTCTTTCGTTTCACCTGGGAGGTTGGAAGTGTTGTTTTTAATTGAGATTATCCAATATGAGAGGGGGGAAACTCTATGTGAAAATATCATCCTTGTTGGACTAGAGCCTAAGGGATAGGGTGAAAATCCTGGATGGGTATCTAGGCCCAACTTCTCTCTAGTTTTGAATTCTTTAGTAGAGTTTCGAGCTACAATTTGACCTAGGATGTTGGAAGTGGTGCTCTGGGAGAGGGGGACAATTCCAAGGAAGAAAGCTTGTCATTCATTAGTCTCCATCCTAGAAGATACATTCTAGTGTGAGATTCTAGGACCTTGAATCAGGGGTGATGTTTCGGTGGTAAAACACATGCCAAGTAGATATCTATGGATGGGAGGAAAATTATCATGTTGCTGTCAGTTGCATATATCAAGATAAGTAATTATAACCTTCTAATATGTTATTTATGATTATTATGATGTATCATGAATTTTTCTTGTACAAACTTATTTCCAAATTAAATTATACATTTATCATGTTACTAACTCTAATGTTGACTTAATAACCTCCAGGAAGGTATGTGTTTCCTGGAGCTAGTATTTTGTATTTTGATGTGTAAATGTAACCTAATTCAGGAAATATCATAATGGAAAAAATATGTCCCTATATGATTTTCGCATATTATAATTTCCCATGGTATTTGTATCTATTTTACCAATAAAGAAATGGTTAACATTTATCTTGTTTATGATCCAACTTTTAGTGCAAATATTATTGATCGAATTGATATGATAGTACCATGTTTTGTGTAAGTTTTTATCTGTTATTTTAGGAATGATATGTAATATCATGTGGCTGCACATGGAATCCCCATATCAGGTCACTCATTGGGGTATATATATTGTAGTAGTTTTTAAAACTATGTCATGAAAGCTAAATTAAAGAAGTATTGGTTTAACTAGTTAACCTATAAGTTTAAAGTAGTTACCAAATGGAAAATCCATTTTGAGTAAACATATATGTTGTGATAAGATCAAAATTCACCCCCATTTACCTTAAGAGTGAGCCTATACACCCTTCTTTACCAGTGATCTAGGTGTGTGTTACAGATTCATTGTGAATAACCCAGTGCTATTAATTAAGTAGTGGGGTGAGGTTAAGTATTAAATTCCATTGTGGCATATCAAAGGTTCTTTTTAGGAATCATCAATTTCTTAATTCCACTTTAGGACACTATGCTAGTTTGGAAGGAGTACAACATTAATTATATTTTTCTATTTTTTGGATAACAACATAGTTTTTGAGACCACACTAAGAATTTATAAAATCCTCTGCTATGAATTTAGTGGTTAAAATTGGAGTATGGATTAGGTTTTCTCATAATTTTGAGGTCATATGGTGATGGAAATGGGGGATAATGCTGATAGAGTTAAGTATAAGGGTGAAAATACTCATGATAAGGTGAGTGCAAAAAATTAGGGTTATAAGAGTTTCCACTTGATGTATGATGTCATATGAAAATTGTATAATTGAAATTTGTCATGATTTTATGTTTCTTCATTCCATAAGGAACAAACCACATAAGAAATGAGTTAAAGTGATCAAGTATGGGGGGGAATATATAAAAGGGCCATGGAGACCCACTTGAAAACAATTCACCAAAGGGGTAAGGTGTGTATATAATCTCAAACATGAACAAGGTAAGCATCCTCATGCTCATATATGTGTATTAATATAATATAAGATCATGAAATCATGGGTATAGATCCACTTATATAAAACTACCATAGTACAAAAATAATGATAACTAATGTTTCAAGCAACCCAATTCAAGTTCATAATTGTGGTCCACATCACATTTGATATGAACACATAAGAAGGAACAATAACATATGAAGGGATATTGGATCACATGAATTGAATCCTAGTTGAACACTAGAGAAGTGAATATCTAGAAGGAGATATGAAATAGGAAGCTCATCATATATAGATAAAATAATGGATCCAAATAGATCTAAAGAGTTTTATCCAAAATCTAGATTACTTTCGCCAACAAAACATAGAAATAAATGAAAGCAATGTGACTAGTGACTTCCAAATAGACTAAAAAAATAGGGAGTTGTAAATATCTAAGGTATTCAACCAAATGTTAAATTTGTGAACCATTGATCTACATGAAAGTGAGAGAATTTGTGAAGTAGGATTATGCATTGTAATATTAAGAACAATGTACACTAAATAAGACAAATTTGAGACAAATATGATAAGAATTGATCAGTTAATTACAACATTAATCTTCATTAATCCAACAGTAACACAATGGTGTTACAATAAGGATAATTCAAATCATGTGTATAAGATTCGAATCTACCAACTAAGTCTGACTGACTAGCTAACTCAGGTTGTCTAAATCGCTGCATGTGAGCCACTACTCTAACTCCTGATGTCTAAATCAGACTGCAAACATTTAAGGCTAGTTAAACCAATTAAATTGATGAGGTAGGTGGATAAAAGTGCCACTTCCCCATGCATCCATGCAAACTAGCACTAGACTAACTCATAGTGATCTAAGTGATTGTAACTGGAGGTTGACTCGACATAAGTACCTACCTACCACAACAAAATGATGGAGGCTGCTGGTGGCACTCATAGTGGCTCCTAGAATCTAGGAATCGACACCGATGGCACTAAATGGCACTGATGGCACCAATGGCACCAGTGGAACCAAACTCACCCAAATGACTCTTAAGTTATACAAGATGATTAAATAGAATATATATGGACAAGGGAGGATTATTTAATCCTAACACCCCATGTTAATCCTAACTTGGACAACTTTGGGCCGTGGAAACTAGGCCAAAAGTCACCCATACAATCAAATGAAAAATAAAAATTGCTTAATAAACTAAGGAAAATGGGGAAAACCTCATGGGAACCCCCCCCTTCAAAATAAGCACCGAATCATGAAAACAAGCTATACTTAAGAGAAAATATTCCTATTTGGGTAATAACTTGTAAAAATTTTACTGTAATTTGTAGCACTATGCAGTAGCTTGGTTCTTTTTTGTAGTAGCATTATGAGACTATGCATGTGAACCTATTAATTTTCTTTCGATCTGATGAATTTTCTTTGTGTTTCTTCTTTCTGGAGGAGGAATGGAATGATCAATTCTGTTCTTCAGTGGACCAAATTGTTGATCATTTGCTATCATCAAGTAGAATTTCCCCAGAATTTTGTTGCACCACTCTGTATATAGCGAAGCTATGTGAAAGAATGAAACATGTTCATTTTGATATTGGGACCATGTTCTAATTCTGTATTTTGGATTCCCAACACATTCCCTAGCTGCTTCAATGAGATTTTGGGCCCATTTAGGCTTATGCTACTGATTTGGAATGGGAGATGGATCTAGATCTATATTCTCATGAGGTACAACCTCAATATCAAGATCATGTTGATCTTGTTCCTATTCATCTGAATTTAAAACATACGAAAAAAATATCATCATCAGATGGAAATGGAAGAGTGTTTATGCCTCCTTTTGCTTTGGATTGTGGTGGACCAAATAACTGATCTTCTTCAAACTGAACATTGTGCTCTATGAATCACTTTATATTTGAAATATCCATCATTTTTTATGATTTTGTATCCTCAACATATCCCAGCTATATGCATTTGCTACTCTAGGCTTGGAAGGCCTTTCTCTTGTCCATAGGTATTTTGGCCCAAGGTTTGGAACCAAAGACTCTCAAGTGACAGACATTAGGCTTATTCCCATGTAGTGCTTCGAAGGGAGTTGACCCAATCATTGATTTGTGAGGCACTCTATTCTGTATGTATGAAGCACAGTTTACAGCTTCAACCCAAAGAGAAGGAGGAATATTCCTAGCTTGGATAAGACATGTTTCCATCTCCTTCAATGATCTATTCTTCCTCTCAGCCACACCATTATGTTGTGGTGTGTATGGAACTTAGTGTTCCATTTGAATCCCCTATGGTTCACAATAATGCTGAAAATATATTTTAATGTATTCACCTCCATTATCTGATCTAATGGACTTGATCTTATTTCTGAAATGGTTTTCAATCAAGGATTTAAAAACTTTAAAAATTTCGAATACCTCTGATTTTTGTTTCATAAAATATACCCAACAGAACCTTGAACAATCATAGTAAAGAAATACCTAGAGCCATTATTTGATGTTGTAGGCATTGGGCCTGAAACATCACTGTGTATTAGATCAAGTGTATAGGAAACTCTATTTGCCTTCCCAACTTCATACCTCTTCTTTGGATGCTTACCTACCAAGAAACCAGGACATACTCCATTTTATGTTTGGATGAGAGACGATCCCTCAACCATTTTGTCATTGTGGAGTTGCTGGATATATTTTAAATTGAGATGCCCAAATATCTCATGCCACAAATTGTTGGCATTGTTGACATGAGTCAATAAAGCTGTTGGATATGTAGCAAGCACGAAATGGGAGAACTCATATGCCTTTGAATCATGGTTAGCAAACCATTTCACTATGATATTTCCAGTAGTTTTTTCAGTGATTTCTACCGAGTCAGAGTTGAATGTAACTCTCTTGGGAGAGCCTATATGAGTCATCTGATAAACAAACAACATATTTGTTGCAAGAGAGGGCACATAGAGAACATTCTTGAAATCACCATGATGGATTTTAATAGAACCTCTCCCATCAGCTGGGATTTGGGAGTCATCTCCCATATGAATGCTAGGTCCTCCTGATAGAGTGAGAGTGGTGAAGGATTCCTTAGAGGAAACCATGTGGTTGGATGCTCCAGAATCTATCAAGTAAGATTTAGACTGAGTGAGACCTACCTTCAAGGCATGCCACCTCTCATGATCTTTTGTCGGTTTTCCAGCACCATATTTCTTTTCTTCTTGTGGGCGGGCAATATTGTTCTGTTCAAGGAGTGTTGAAAATTGGTCGATTGTCTTCTTCATGCACCGGATTTCTGGATGAAAGCCTCTCATATAGTATGGACACTTAGTCTTCTCGAATTTATTCTTTTTTTTGGAACCCGAGGCTCTGTTAAAAGATATATGATTCTCATTTGAATTCGAATCGATGGGTTTGGGCTTCTTCCCTTTGTGATTCCCTCTTGCTTGCGCATTGTTTGAGTCCTTCATCAAGAGTGATTGATTCTTGGAGGTTTGAATCACTCCCATTTGAACCAATTTATCTTTCTCTTATATTAAGGACTCAACAAAAGCATCTAGAGAAGGAATATTCCCAATTAGGGATGGAAGCTCTTCTGGAATGGAATGCAGAGACAAATATTGAGTACGCAGAGCCAATCTTGCTGACTACTGGCAGCAAAAGTTGTTCATATTTCATCTCTAATACACATTGTTTGCATTTCAGTACTAGCTACTTGTATTTTGTGAAGAATTGTCGAACATATTCGAAACTGTTGGGTTGTAGAGAAATGAGCTCATTATCCAATATGTTCTCTCAAATCTCATCTTGTTTTCCAAACAAAGATTCAATATTTTCCCAAGATTCCTTCGGAGTCCTTAGTCCCTCAAGGTGGATCAAAGGATCCTGAGAGATATGAGTGCACATGAAGCTGAAAGCATCACCAAGCCAATTTAAAAATTTATTCTTCCCAACATGCTGTTGGGGCTCAATTTATCTTCCCATATTCAGCCTATATAGACCAAGATTACACAAGGACACATGCATATATTCCCTCCAATCAGTGTATTTTAAGGGTGTAAGGATTCAGGGTACGAGAGATGAAGAATCCATCTTTCTGTATGCTAAAACCGTCAATTCCTCAAGAAGCTACGTAGGTACCTACAAATAACACTGCAAAAACCAAATTCAATTCTCAATCATGTCAGTTTCAAGCCTTTCCACCTCGACATGTACACTTTCTCAAAGTCCGTCACACCTGTAGAGACTTCTCTAGACGAATCCAGAGTTACCAAGGAAAAAATTGCAGGATTTATGTGGAAAATCAACTGCTTCTAGTGTACAATGTAGATCAGATAATACTTACCGCTAGCTTGAACACGACTCTGATACCATGTTAAATTTGTGAACCATTGATCTACAAGAAAATGAGAGCAATAGTGAAGTAGGATTATGCAGTGGAATATCAAGAACAATGTAATTGAACAAGACAAATTTGAGACAAATATGATAAGAATTGATCAATTAATTACAACATTAATCTTCATTAATCCACCAGTAATACAATGGTGTTACAATAAGGAGAATTCAAATGATGTGGATAATATTTGAATCTACCAATTAAACCTGACTGAATGGATAAATCAGTGTGTCTAAATCACTGCATGGGAGCCACTAGTCTAACTTATGATGTCTAAATCAGTCTGCAATCAGTTAAACTAGTTAAACTAAAAAGGTAGGTGGATAAAGGAGCCACGTCCCCATGCAGCCATGCAAAACTAGTGCCAGACTAACTGAGAGTGATCTAATTGATTGTAACTTGAGGTTAAGTCAGCATAACTTGCTACCTACCAAAAAAAACTGATGGAGGATGCTGGTGGAACTCAGAGTGGCTCCTAGAATGTAGGGATTGGCACCGATGGCACCAAATGGAACCTATGGCACCAATGGCATTAGTGGCACCGTTGGCACCAATATCATGTTTTGATACCAATGATCCAGTTCGTTCCCAAGTGCATGATGGGGACAACAGTCGAGTGAATGAGTCAAGTATTGTTATGGAGGAAGCATATAAGAAGAAACAACAAAGTAGGAAACACTCTAGGTCAACAAGAATTATACACACCGACAATATGTAAGAATTTGAACCAATTTATTACTTATGCTCCATGAAATATGGAGGAATCAGATAGATGATAAAAAATATGATATATTACATTAATGTACATGCTTATATATGATGATGAGACACTTTGGTGACTAACCACTACATTTAGTTACAAAAGAAGTTATAATGGTTAGAATCTCAACCGTCGTAGAGCTTGTTGCTAGGCTGTATTCGAGGAGGATTTTTTGAGGTGAACTTGTCGAATCAGAACATGTCAGCTGAACATGTCGAGGAAAACCTGTTGAAGGAAAACCTGTTGGATACTGGTTGTATCACAATGACTCTTGAGTTAGTAAAGATGATCAAATAGACTATATATGGACAAGGGAGGATTATTTAATCCTAACACCAAATTGGCATAATGAAACCAACTATAGTGACAATTCTCAATGGACTGATAAGGAGTTAAAGTTGATCATGTGATAACTATTCTAATCAAGGGGAAATGATTTTACCCTTTGTTGATTCCAAGGTAATCCATTAATTGTGAAAATTTAGGGGCCAAGATATAAAATGGTTCTAAACATTTAGGTGTTGAAGTCAATAGAAGAAGGTGTTGGACACAATGGCTACAATGAGAGGGGGGTGAATCAGTGTGAGAATAATTATAAAATTTTACCTTCTTTTAATCAATCAGAGCATATTAATCATTATGTCATCAATTGCATAATCAAATCCATCATGAGTCATAAGCACAACATCACATCAAAAGAGACATAAGAATATATGGAATTTTTATCTTTATTTACTTTACATGGAAGACAACAATCTTTTTGATTACAATCAAAACCAACTGATGAAAAGAGCACCAACTCTCATAACATGACCCATCTTGGTTTTCTTATATCCAACTAAGAATGGTTTGAGAATTCCAATCCTCAAGTGCAAGATTCTTCTTGCAAGAAATCATATGGATCTGGTGCACAACAAACCTCTACTCTGCATATCAATCTCTTCTCATCATTGCTTCTCAACATTGCTGCTCATCACAGTTGTCCATCTCTTCTGCTCATCATTGCTACTCATCTTTGCTGCTCATCATTGTTGCTTATCACTACTGCTCATCTCTACTACTCATCACTGCTGGTCATATGCTGAGTCATTACTATATACTGATAAGTCATTTAAATTCCATACAATGCTCATCTACATCACTATACACCTCATCATACATAATTACTAAACAAGTAGTTCTTCTCTACTTTAATTGAACATAAGACATGCAACATCATGCATCATCATCATAGGTATGCATCATTTTCATAGGGTATGCATCCTCATCATAAAATATGCATCATCATAAAATATGCATCATCATAAAATATGCATCATCATCTTCTCAGTGTGCACCGTGTATGAATCATCAACATCAAGTATACATCATAGTGCATAGGAGAGCATCATCACACTATGGTATGCATGTACATCATATTGTATAGGAGTGCATCAACATCATAGAGTGTACATTATTATCACATGCATTATAATCATAAAATGTATCATAGCATAGCATAAAGGTGTGCAATATCATCATCATATCCTCCATAATGACTTCAAATATATATACCAATATAGATGCTCACATATTAAGATCATATATGAACTCTATCCATGAGAGACATGTTCCATCACAAGAGAAACCCAGAAGAATGAACCATACCTTTCAGAAGATCATAAGATTAAGAAATAGTAGAAAACCCAAAAGAAACTCTATATCATGTCATCACATATCCCTCGTAACAATATTTCCAACGAGCTAAGAATTTTTTAATTCTGATTCCATATGAGAAAGTTATGTCAATTTTAGTTAAGATGCCCAAAAAGTTTCTTTGAAAAAATGAACTGCTCCTCTAGTGCTGCGAAAAAACATTAGACCAGTCTCCATGAATTCACTTCTCTACTTTCCTCATTGATTGTGTTTATATACACATTAAAGTGGACATGTTTCATGTTGGCCGACTTGTCTTGAAAGGTAAGAGTGGTAAGAATTTTATTTTTTAATTAAAAATTGTAATTTGAATTTTTAATTTGACTTTTAACTGTCACAAAAACTTATTACCACTTCAATGGTCAAACCTTACCAAAGAATTGCATGTATTTTCTTTTCCATATAATAGGGTGTCCACCACATAAACCATATGTATGACCAAGGACTTCAAACTTCTTACCACTTCAATGGTCAAACATTACCAAATAATTCATTGGTTTTCTTTTTATTAGTTTTCTTTTAAAACATCCTTCAAAGTCAACCACATCATTTAAAATTCATGGGTGTGTGTCCTCCACATTTTCATAGGGTTGCATCAAGCTGCTAGGGATTTTAATGGCATTCCATGTGTAAGGTGCCATCATGGGCTTCACGCTTATCAATATATGGACCATCATTAAGCCAATATGTGTGTGGGTGCCTTAACCACATCAAGTGCAAGCAATGGGAATCAAGGTCTTCATAAGGTTCCATGACTTCATTAAGTCACCAAAGACCACATCATCATGCCATCTAACCATGTCAAGTGCAAGTAGTGGGATCCATGACCTTTGTAAGGGTATCAGGGTATTCATCAGGGGTTCCATGGGCTTATTCATCATACTAGGGGTTCCATAGCTTGTTAAGGACCATACAAGGTCATCATCATCATATAAGAGCTCTGTGAACCCAATAAGGGTTGCAAGGTCATCAAAACACTAAGTGTGAGTCCAAGTACTTCATCAGGGACTCTTCAACAATAAATATACTTCATAGTCTTCTTCAACCACCTAAACCACACCAGGAGACCTCCAAGGGTCAATATCCATCATAACATCACATGTGGGGTTGCAGCGCCTTCTTCTCGGGTACCATGACATCATCAGAGCATAGGCTTATTCAACCACTATAACCACACTAGGAGACCCTCAAAGGTCAATATCCATCATGAAATCATATGTGGGGCAGTTGGGTCTTCTCATGGGGTACTATGATACCATAAGAGAACGAATGACAACAGAATGGGTCATTAATGCTTCTGCAACCAATCTAGGGATTCTCCATCATCCATAGGGGCTTCAACACTGTCTCCAGGGTCTTCATCATATTCAACAAGGTGGTGGATTCAAGATCCATCCTTGTGGGTACATGGATCTTGTCAATTGGATACAAGATGCTTCAAGGCACAAACCCACTCTATAAGGGATCCAAGGCTCAAACCCACTTTGTAAGGGGTCCAAGGCACTGCAAGTGGGACTTGGTGGCATTAATGAAAACCTGTGGGGCCACTGCAAGTCCATGTTGGAATCAATGACAATTTTGTCAATAGAAGGTCCATAGGTAGAAAAGTATACGGTCCATTCCTAGGGATAGGTACTAGATTGTATCTACAATCTAATTGTAGGTGTTAGGTCATGATTTTGTCTTCCTTAGTTTTATGCTTTTGTTTATGTTTTTGAAATTTGCTAATATTTTTACTTCTAGGAAATTTTGGTGTAAAGGTTAATTTTGAGTTTATGCCTTTTAGTTTTCATCATTTTGATTTTTTCCTATTTTTTTAAGCTTGCTTTTATAATTTTTTGCGTAGAGTTCATTCTTGAAGGGTTCTACAAGGTGTATATTGATTAATGGTTTCATTAATGACACTAAGATCAAAGATTAATCATATAAACCAAGTCTTAAAGCTGGATTAGTGATTAAATGACATGAAATTATGTGTTTGAACTTTCTTGTAGCACAAGAGCAAAATTAATGCATTGGCGCGCTACAAGAAAGTCGCGAGTGCCAAAATAGTCATTTTTCACTCCGATTTTTTCGGTGGTTTCACTCCTAAGGTGTTAATCACATCAATTAGCATGTTTGATACGTGTCTTGCCAGGCTAATCATGGAAACAGGTGTCTGGTCATCGTGTGAGGGAGATCGTGGAAATTGTATGCAAATTCATGGCAAATGATGACAGTGAGTGGAACATGGCAGAATTTTCGGGAATAGGTTCCTAAGATGAAGATTACGAAGGCATTGAATGTCGTGGTGGAGACATATTGCTGAAAAATCAAAATTTTGATAGCTGAAGGAAGAATTAGGGCTTCCTAGCGGTGACAGTTCGAAGCGATCTGGAGGGTTGAAGATAGCTGGAACATGCAATTCGACACCTAACCTTTCAAGGGATCGACTTCCAACGCCTGTATTAAGCTTTGGATGAGGTATTCCATATGACATTTGATAGGGTTTGTTAAATTTGGGGGTTTTTCTGATAAATCCTATAATGTCAACATTTTAAGGAAGGACATGAATTTACTCACTCAATAGACTTTAAATGATGAGATATTAATCAATATATTTATCATTTGAGTTAGTAAAGTTCAGGGCAGAACTATTGGAGGTCCCTGAATCTGTGATTAGGTCAAAATGTTGAGACTTGGTACAAAGCATTTCTTAAACTGGCGATAGGGCAGACTGTGAGAGTTTGAAGATAAATTGACTACCAAGACTGTGCAAATTTGAAGATAAACAGACTGTGAGATTACTGATAGGTGCTGCAAACTGTTGATGTATTTGTAACTTCGGAATGTATTCATCCGTATCTCTTATGTATTGTAACCCGATGTTTATTCTGGGATGTATTGTAATGTATTTGAGTCATGTCATACCCCGATGTTTATTCCGTGAAGTTTCTATAATGAGAAAGTCATGTCAAGTCATTGTGGGTAACCCTCCTATTGGTCAAGGGTTAAAGTCCCCACAGTTGTGGGGCCCTTAGGTTATTAGACTATCCTAGTGAAGTTGACCCTAGGTGAGTCATTGTAAGTTGGGGCAATAGTCCCCACCATTGTGTTACCCTCCTATTGGTCGGAGGAGGCAAAGTCCCCACAAGTGGTGGGGCACTAGGGTTATTAGACACTCCTAGAGATGTCGGCTCTAGTAAGTAATTGTTAAGTGAGGTTGACATGTTGGAGTGCACTTAGAGTGAACGAAAGAATATAAATAGAGAGTGAGAGCCTCTCTATTTATCACTTGCAACATACACACTCACTCATTAGGGGCGCATGAGTGAGAGGAGAAGCTCTCTTAGTGTGTGAGAGAGAGACTGCTGCTGTCGGGAGATCATCTTACTGTTTTGGGATTTTACTATTTTGGTGCTGATTCTATCTCTGAGGAAGTTGTGGGGTTTTATCCTTTATGGTTTCCCCAAAGAAAACTCTTTGTGTCTCTTATCTCTTATGATGTGCTTGTTATTCTCTCAGTGAAAAGATCCTAAGATCATAATGCTAGCTTATATGATGAAAAACTAACATGGTATCAGAGCTAACCTGAGAAGAAGACATTATGCAGATGTAGAGGCTATGGCTTCTTACTTTTTGGGTCTCTCTCCACAATCCATCAGCAAAAGTATGCTAGGTTGACTCTCCATTGAAGGGCGCATCTTTCTGTCGAAGCGGAATTCGATTCCGAGCATTTTCAGTTTTCGATGCGGAAATTAGGGCTTTCTACAGAAGAGGAATTTTTGAAATAGACCACCATAGGATTGTTCTCCTCATCAAAACCGAATTTTAGAGACCTAGATCAAGAAATTTGGTTGGGTGAAACTCCAGGAAAGTCAAACCCTAGTTTGACCCTAAGCTAGAAAAACCCTAAATACTAAAACTGCTAAGTTTTGGTACATTTGCTATATCCTGAGATTGGTGAAGTCTCAAGTGCTGAAAACTGTAGGGGCTGAAGATGAAATCCTGAATAACACTGTTTCAAACATTCATCCTCAGATTCGCTGTATTCCAGGAAATATGATCTCTCAAAGTTAGGGTTCCAGCCTCTTCCAGAAATCATCCATAAACATGACACCTGGGGAGAATTGCAATATCTTGGGCTAAAGAGGTCCAAATGGAATCTCTAAAGATGTTCTAGAAAGGGCACGGAATTTAATTTTGGTGTTCCAAATATTAGACTCAGAAGATCAACTAGTGACACGTGGCATTCTGTAAAACTTCGCTGTTCTGAATAGTCATGTAACAGGTAACCTTGGGAAAAGGATCATAAATCCCAAATGGTGAAACCAATTCTTCTGAAACATGTGGTGTTAGTTCAGGGACAGGCGAGGTTACCTCAATGTGAAATTTCAGACATATAGGATCAGTAATTTCAGATATATCACAGAAACAATAACAGACATTTCTGCAGAAGAAATTGGAAATCTAGGGCTTCCTGTTTCGGGAGCTTCCCTCCACTGTTTTCAGAAAAGGAGTACATTGGACAGCTCCATTTGAAGAGATCTATTTGTCTATCCAATCAGATCTAGAAGATTCCAAGTTTTGAAAATTAGGGTTTCTGTGACAAACCCTAGATCAGCCAACTACGGAACCAAGACGGACACCTCAAATCGGTAAGATCTAATCCTTTTCTATTTTCATTTGAGGCTCTCATTTCAAAGTGATTTATCACATCAGATTGATGATAAGGTTGGTGAAGTTGAAAACTTCCAAGCCTAGAAGTATATGATCTCTCTGAAGAAAATGGATTGGACACCTACATGAGTATAGAGGTTCCAGTTCTAGAGGGAGATGAGGCTAGAAGCCTTACACAAGAAGAACTTGGTCAAGGCCAAGAAGATCATTGCTGATTCAGTCACGAATCAAATTGTACCACAAGTGTCTCCCAAAAGACACCGAAGATGTTTGATTCCTTGACCAAGCTATTTGAAGGGAAGAACATACATCAGAAGGTGACCTTAAGAAATAGTTGAAGAATGTGAAGATCCAGAATGCAGAGACCATGCCATCATAAGAGTCTTTCAAATCAAAGAACAACTTGAAGCGGTAAAAGAAGAAGTGAAGAATGTAGAAGTGGTGATGGCCACCTTGAATGGCCTCCCAGGATCGTAGGATTCATTCATTCGAGGAATGTGTGCCAGAAGAAAGTGATTAATTTCAGTAGACTTTGGGAAGAGAACTCACAAGAAGAAGAAGCTCGAGAAGAGAAGGTGGGAGCAATTAAAGATCAAGCTCTCACCATGCAAAGAAGATCCCTTAAGCGATGAGAAATACGAAGGACTCAACTCTTGAAGAACCTCTTATCCATCCTAGCATTTGGATAAGAAACGATGCTATTATGAATGAAGAAGATGATGAAGTTGAAGACTCAAGAAGGAGTCCACCCACGAAACAAATAAAGATAAGTATTCAATTGTCATTTAATGATATTGTTTTGTTATGCATTTGTTTATATTCAATTAATATGTTATGCATAATAGAATGTTTGCATTAATGATAGCATACTGCTAATATGCATGTGATGGGTAAGTAGCTCATGGTGCTATACAAATCTCCATTGCTACTTATCTAGAATGAAACCTCTTTGTTGACATATTGGATTAGTGCACAATCTCAATGTTGTCCTGGTAGAGATGGAAGGCATCTAGAAAGTTTCAGTGAGATATGGATGAATGTTGTATTGGCTAAAATAGTTGCGTGATCATATATTTATGCATAAGAACTTGCCAGTATAAATATTCCTTATGAAATGTTTCTAACCATACAAATGCATTTGACTTGTAGGAAAGACCGCATACATAATCGCCTACAAGCAAAGAAGAATGAAGACTTGTTCCGAAGAGCAAGTGACGACATTTCAAAATAATATGACGAGTGCAGTGACATCATTAATGCAGAACCTTCCAGCCACCAAGAAGAAAGGGAAGACCAGTTCAAGAAGAATGATGTTAGGATGCAGTATCGAAACCTAAAGAGAAGTTCGTAGTTCCATCATGCAGTAGATGGAAACATTGTGGGATGCAAAGCAAGATTCGTAGCACGAGGCTTCTCACGAAAAGAAGACATAAACTAAGAAGAGATATTTGCAGCCACTGGAAGTGAAGTCACATGACATGCATGATCATGTGTGCAAATGAAAGAAGGCCTTGTATGAGTTCAGAAGAAACCCATGGGATAACACATACATGATGAGCTTGATGAATATCTTAACCTTTGTTACAAGGTTGATAGAGGATGACAAGGTCACAGATGGATGTGAGAAGAACTTTTGAAAAAGTTAGACACTACTTGTCACTCCAGTACAGAATATTTCAGTGCATAGAGTACGGAAGACAGATGGAGTATGATGCTCCGCTTCAAAGGGAGTGACTGCAGAAGATCCCGAGGTTCGACATGGTACGGCAGAATTGATAGCTTTCTATCTAGTTTGGGCTTTACCAAGAATAAAGCAGATTCCAACCTTTACTACATGGTTGAATATGGCAACCCAGTGATGCTTCTACTATATGTAGATGATCTATTTGTGACAGGTACAAATGGGTTGATTGCTGATACAAAGAGAAAGCTTGATGCTAAGTTCGAAATGAAGGACGTGGGGATGATGCATTACTTTCTAGGTATGGAGGTGTGGCAGAGTACAGATGGAATATTCCTTGGACTAGGGAAGTATGCAATAGAGATCCTGAAGAGGTTTGAGATGATGGACTGCAAGGCTATGACCACACCGATGGCGTCGAACCTGAAGCTGTTGAGTGATGCTTCATTAGAGACGGTTGATGCTACGATGTATCGTTAGATGATTGGTTCCTTGATGTACCTGATGAATACAAGACCAGATATTTTCTTTGCTGTGAACACATTGAGACATGTTCACCTGATGGTTGCAAAGCATGTAGGACCTAAAGGGTACAGTTGATTATGGGCTCAAGTATGAGGCGAATCAAAAGATTATGTGGATTCGTATTGGGTAGGCAGTGCCATTGATAGGAAGAGCACTTCGAGGTGCTACTTCAGTATGAGATCAGGTGTGATCTCTTGGTTTGACAGGATGGAGTCTTGCATGGCGCTAAGTACAGCTGAGGAAAAAGATGTTGACACTTGTGATTTGGGAGGTAGTATGTTTCTTTTGAAAACTACTATTTGATTTGATTGATCTGATTTGCATTTTGGTATGATGCAGAGAGGAGCAGTGAAGCTCCATTTTGTGATGCAGATCAAGATATCTCGAAAGAGGGAGTTCTAGCATAGCTGGTGAGACAGGTTGTCCGAGCATAAATCCTGGCGAATCTCGTAGGTTGCTTAGACGTAAACGGTCCTGTAGGTTGTCCTCGGATGTAATTGGTCCCGGCGAAGCTCATGGGTTATCCTTGGACGTAATCAGCCCTGACGTGATTCTATGCTAGGAATGGCCAGAGTGAAGTTCGAGTACTGCAGGGAGAAGCTTGGTGTTCTCCAGATTGAGGTTCCTCCCAAGAGGAAGTGATGTGTTCGTGCTATGCCATTTTGACATGGTGAGAGGATTGGTTCCTTCCATGATCAGATGTAAGTGCAATGCCATTTCGACATGGTGAGAGGATTGGTTCCTTCCATTGTTAGGTATATGTGGATGCCACATCCAGCATGAAAAAGGGCTGGCTCTGTGAAGACACATCTAGTATGAAAAAGGACTAGCTTTGTGTAGATGCCACATCTAGCATGAAAAAGGGATGGCTCTGTGAAGACACATCTAGTATGAAAAAGGAATAACTTTGTGTAGCTACCACATCTAGTATGAAAAAGGACCAGCTCTGTGAAGCCTTCATCTAGTATGAAAAAGGACTAGCTCTGAGTAGCTGCCACATCTGGTATGAAAAAAGACCAGCTCTG
>LPNX010934845.1:339163-441841 GCA_001517045.1 Pseudotsuga menziesii | reverse complement strand
TAGTATGAAAAAGGACTAGCTCTGAGTAGCTGCCACATTTGGTATGAAAAAGGACCAGCTCTGTGATGCCTCATCTGGTATGAAAAAGGACCAGCTCTGAGATGATACATCCAGTATGAAAAATGACTGGCTCTATAGAGGTTCCAATGATGAGAAGAATCAAAAGATAGCACCAGTGATGATAGCCAGTGATGATCCAGATTGAGTGATGATGATCCAGATCCAATGATGATGACCCAGCAGAGAAGATCCAGATCCAGTGATGATGATCCAGCAGAGATGATCCAGATCAAGTGATGATCCAGATCCAGTGATGATGCCCAGAGATGATCCAGATCAAGTGATGATCCAGATCCAGTGATGATGCCCAGAGATGATCCAGATCCAGTGATGATGCCCAGAGATGATCCATATAAGATGATGATCTAGATCCAGTGATGATGATCCAGCAGAGATGATCCAGATCAAGTGATGATCTAGATCCAGTGATGATGATGATCCAGATCAAGTGATGATCTAGATTTAGTGATGATGATCTAGATCCAGTGATGATCCAGATCTGATGATGAAGATGACTTGAAGATGACTTGAAGATGACTTGAAGAAAAAGATGATGAGAACTCAATGATGATCCATATGATACAGAGAAGAAGACTTGTGCTGATATATTGTGTCGAGAAGAATACCTTCCTAGTTAAGAGGGAGTGTTGATGTATTTGTAACTTTGGAATGTATTCATCCATATTTCTTATGTATTGTAACCCAATGTTTATTCCGGGATGTATTGTAATGTATTTGAGTCATGTCATACCCCGATGTTTATTCCAGGAAGTTTCTATAATGATAAATTCATGTCAAGTCATTGTGGGTAACCCTCCTATTGGTCAAGGGTTAAAGTCCCCACAGTTGTGGGGCCCTTGGGTTATTAGAATATCCTAGTGAATTCAACCCTAGGTGAGTCATTGTAAGTCGGGGAAATAGTCCCCACCATTGTGTTACCCTCCTATTGGTCGAAGGAGGCAAAGTCCCCATAAGTGGTGGGGCACTAGGGTTATTAGACACTCCTATAGATGTCGTCTCTAGTAAGTAATTGTTAAGTGAGGCTGACATGTTGGAGTGCACTTCAAGTGAACGTAAGAATATAAATAGAGAGTGAGAGCCTCTCTATTTATCACTTGCAACATACACACTCACTCATTAGGGGCGCATGAGTGAGAGGAGAAGCTCTCTTAGTGTGTGAGAGAGAGACTGCTGCTGTCGGGAGATCATCTTACTGTTTTGGGATTTTACTATTTTGGTGCTGATTCTATCTCTGAGGAAGTTGCAGGGTTTTCTCCTTTATGGTTTCCACGAGGAAAACTCTTTGTGTCTCTTGTCTCTTATGATGTGCTTATGTTTTATTGCTGTGTTTGTTATTCTCTCAGTGAAAAGATCCTAAGATCATAATGCTAGCTTATATGATGAAAAACTAACACAAACCATACTAAAAATGAAGAGGAGTGGAAAAAC
The DNA here is from genome assembly GCA_001517045.1 of Pseudotsuga menziesii. Lineage (NCBI taxonomy): Eukaryota > Viridiplantae > Streptophyta > Pinopsida > Pinales > Pinaceae > Pseudotsuga > Pseudotsuga menziesii. Next base: position 440,332 of record LPNX010934845.1, on the reverse strand, counting down.
AAATAGGGCCGAGCCCACTGATCTCAGTTGGATAGATAAATTCCCAGGATGTGATGAGATATTTGAAAATGCAGGATGGTTGATATTTTTCAAGAAAATTGATGGATACAATGCTGAGGTCTCCCATAAGTTTGCTCAGTGTTATGGCGAAGATACTGTATCTTTTGATACTTTGAAATTCAAATTGATCAAAGAGTTGGTGGCTGAGGAAACAGGGGTTAAAAATGAGGGAGAACTTTGGTTTAATAAAGTGCCATTTACCTTTAATGCAAAAAGGTACCTACTGCCTGGTATAGTTCCAGATTGGGGTAAGGGTGTGCCCATCCATAACATCAGGCCTGAATGGGTAGAACCTATCAAGGTTTTACAAAGTTATATTACTTGTGAAGGAAGGTATGCCTTCATTTTTAAATACCATTTCAGGTTCCTTCAACACCTCAGTAATGAATCAAAGATGAACCTGCCTTTCTTCTTGCTAAAGAGCCTGCAGAAAATGTCTTATAGAATCAAAGAACACCAAAATCATACTAGACAGTCCATTTTTCACCATGGACTTATCAAACTCATTATCAACAGTGTTTCGCAGAGAGAAGGAAAAACTTGGGAATATTTCCTTTTTTGGTCAGGGTTTCAGAATAGTCAAGAATTATAGAATAATAGAAAGCAGGCTGATAAAGGACAGAACTTGATCAGAAAAATAAGACATAAGATAAAGGTTAAAAATGAAGACAGTTTCAAATTAGAGGAAGTTGCAGAGCCTGCAAAAGAAGATTGTGAATCTAAACAACATCTAAATGACAGCAAAGATTTGCAGTCTATTAATAAGGAGACTTAGCCTGTTCAGGATGATGCACCAGCAGAGACATTTGTTGATGAAAATATTGTACTTGCAGAGAAGGTTTTAGGTGATGAAGAAGACACTAAAGTCCAAAAGAAAAGTCCAATTACAGTCTTGTCAGAGGATGAAACATACCTGTTGGAGGAGGATAAGCTTCCTGTTATTGATAAAACTAAGGTTGGCACTAAAAAGGAATTTCACAGTCAGGAAGATAGGGTAGCAGTACCAAAGAAAAAGAAGCTAAAATTCATGGAATTTTCCTCTTTCATCCATCAGGGAAAAACCTTAAAAATGGTAGGGGAACTTGCTCCTGGGTGGAGACCAAAGACTAGACCCAGAAACAAGCTCAGGATGAATATGAAGAAATTACTAAACCCTAAATTTAAGAAATAAGGGGTAACTATGATTGATGACTCCTCCTCTGATGAAAAACTAGATGTTGATAAGGGTGACAGCAAAGGGAAAAGACCAATGAAATTAGAAAAAGAATCTTCCCTCACCGAGACTAAACTGTCTGGTGTATTTTTAGAGATACGAAGCCAAATGTTAAAGGTGAGATAGAGTTTTCTCACTTAGAAAACAAGAAGGTGAGATAGAGGTTTCTCACTTAGAAAACAAGCTGATGGTTGATGAAAATGTTCCTTGTGATACTGAGACTAAAGAAAACCTAAGTTTTCATGAGACTCCTACAGAATTGGTGCCAGAAGATGAAGAAATATATAGGAGACTAAACATTCCATGGCTTCCCAATGAGATGCAAAGTATAGCAGGAAATAAAGCATTTGATTCAGAGAAAGAAAATTTATAGAGAACTATAAAGAAGTATAAACATCAGGTAGAATATATTCAGGAGACAAATGATGGTTTGGCTATGGCCAATAGAATACTCAGAGAAGATCTAGATGAGGTGAATAGCCATTATCAGGAGCTAATTGCAGTCTCAAAAGAGGCATTGAAAAGAAAAAGAAATACAGAGTCACAATTTACAATGTTGAAATAGACCATCAAATATCTACAACAACAAAATGAAGAGCTCACTAGAAAGATGGCAGAGATGGAAGCAGAGCAACTGAAGGCTAGGAGAAAGGCCCAAGCCTTAGAAGGGATAGCTTTGTTAGCAGAGGCAACTAAAGATCTATGAGGTTTGTTAACAAAATTAGTTATTTGTTATGTTTTGAAGGATATTTCATTTGTGTAATTATTATTTTGATAAAACCATTTTGATGAGTAGGCTGAAAAGTATTTAGGGTTTAGTCTTTAACTGAATTTTGAAGGATAGTATTAAGGTATGCCACAAAGAGGACTAAGGGTTGGACTTTTTGGCTGGCTAGAGGAGGTCTCCAGACTTTTTCATTAGCTAAGTAAATGACTATTATGTGTATTTGAAGAACTGATTATGAAATATATGCTCCATTTTACCCTTCAGTTTGTTCTCTGGATTCATTTATATCTTGTTTTAACTACACAGTTGGTAATTTCGTTGCTGGTGTAAAGTTTTTATGCTTGCCATTTGTGGATGAACCTCAGTGATATTTTCTGTTAGATACATGGTTATTATGTTATGCATCTCAGTTTTTCTATGCTTGTGATTTAGTTCTTATTTGGGTTATGAATGTATTCCCTCTTGTCACCACACTTCACAACTAGAAAACCTTAAAAAACCCTAAAAACCTAGTTTTGTTTGATTGGAATATTTGAGATTATGTTGGCTTGTTTTTTTGTTGTCTGGAAACAATTTCTGGCATAAACATCTTTGGTGCCATTGCCGAGGAACAATTTTGAAAACATATTTTTCCTTGGGATACTTATCATTTCACTAGTTTTAAGAGGTGAACTTAAACCAACATATCTCTAAGACTACTTTTCACCAGTTTGTCACAGTTGCTACTAGGGGAATTGGAACTAGAAACATACCTATTTCACCTTTACAGCTGGGTGTTTTAGACCCAGAATAGATATTGAAAATAGCAAGGAAGATTAGAAGGTCTCAGTCATTACTAGCCCTATGTGACCCTGATTAGTTGGATGGTTCATCACCTTTATCTATTTTGAGAAAAGAAGAAGAAACTTCACCTTGGTTAAAGCCTATAATTCCTGTCAGTAACTTTCAAGTTTTCACTAATCCTCAGTCTTTCAGAAAAGATAAAACAATATCTCATGGTAAGATACCTCCATTTCATTTGAAAGTAGGTAAAACCTCTTTTCAGCCAAGTTCCAGCCAAATCTCTCCATCCCCAAAGTCAGTCAACCTTAAAATGGCAGCCCAAAATCAGCCTATAGACATGATGGACTGAATGGTTACAGCCAGATATGCACCATTAGTTTTGCCTCACCCTTTGAATGCACTACCTAGATGTGACTATCAAAAATACCTGCCTAGGTTTAATGGACAGGGAAAGACTACAGCTGAAGAGCACTGGGAAGCTTTTCTCAGTTATGTTGATAACCAGAACATTGAAGCTAAGGACGTATGGATGAGGATGTTTGTGCAAAGCCTTGATGGAGATGTTAGAAAGTGGTTTAGGGAGATGCTTGCTAATTCAATCACCATCATAGAAGAGCTTCAAGACCTCTTCATGAGGAAATGGGGTGACACTAAATACCATACTTACGATATAACTGAGTTTGGAGCCCTTAGAAGAAAGAAAGATGAAACCATTGCAGATTTTTCAAAAAGATTCAATAAAATGTACAGCAGAATTCCGGCAGAAATAAAACCTTCAGAAACATATGCAAAACTTACATATGCAAATACTTTCGATCATGAATTTTCTTTACTACTAAGAGAGAGAAGACCTGTTTCTTTACTGAATATATATGATGTAGCTTTAGAGGTGGAGTCTAACATATTGGCTTCCAACAAATTGAAGAAGGAAACAACTTAGCAGATGTATGACAGGAAAGGTAAGAAGGAAGCAGCTCCAGGGGTTTCTACATCTCAGTCTTCAGAAGGCAAAATTGATGAGATGGCCAAGTTGGTGAATATTTTGACTACAAAATTAAACAAGTTAGAACTAGAAAGAAATTCCAGCAAGCCTGTTCAAGAAGGTGAAAGAAACCCTAACAATCAAAACCAATTCAGAAGACAATTTCCTCCTCGTTTCATACCTAGAGAACGAAGAAATAATGATATTCAGCGAGAAAGGAGAGAGACTGAGGATCAAAGGGTACCTCCACCTCTTCAGAACAATATTGTTGATGAAGAAGAGATTGATGAAGAAGTGCTATTTGAAGACACAAATCAGGATATGAACTATTTTGGAGAAAGGTTGACTGAAGGTTTTGTCACCGAAGAAGAGTTTTTAAATGCAGAATATTATGATGCTGATATGTTTGAAACAGAGGATGATTTGAATCTAAAAATGAATATTGTAACTGCTAATGTTTGTCAAAAAGAACCCAAGAATACTGTGAATTTGAGGTCAGGCCCAAAATAGGTACTACAAAATCCAAAGAAGAAGGTAGTTGTACTTGCTAAGCAACAATCTGATCCTATGTTACAGAAAAAACAAATTTCAGAAAAGCAAAAGAAGAACATGGAGGTTGAAGAGGTAAATAAAACTGTGCAGAATTTTAATCTGGAAAATGAATTAGGAAAAATAAATATTCCTATGCCTTTTACTGAACTAATGAAAAATCCTTCTTACAAAGAATCAGTTCTTAAAATGATCGGTTTAGCAAACAATCAGCCTATTTCTGATACAGTGAATTTGCAAGAAGAAAATCCTAAGATTTTTATTGGATAAGCCTTGGCTAAAAAAACTAAGAATGAAGCAGGTGCTTCACCTCCATTTTACATTACTCTGATATTCCATGAACAAATGATACATAACTGTTTGTTAGATTTGGGATCATCACACAATTTAATGCCAAAGGCTGTTATGGAGGCTTTAGGTTTGAGTATAACCAAACCCTATCATGATCTGTATGCATTTGATTCACGAGCTGTAAAGTGTTTAGGTGTGATTAAAGACATGGTTGTCAGTTTGGATCAATTACGAATGAAAAGTGTAATCATGGATGTGGTGGTAGCTGATATTACACCTAAATTTGCGTTACTTCTCTCTAGGTCCTAGGCAAAGAAAGTTGGTGGAACTTTAAAAATGGATTTATCATATGCTACTATTCCTGTGTTTGGAGGAGAAAATAGAAGGTTGTACAGAGAGCTTCAGTTTTCCTATATTGTGACAGATGATAAGAACCCTACCAACCATCCTTTGTATGCTGTTGATAAAGATTTGGGTACTTGCATGTTACATTTTAGTGATGATGACAATACTGTTGGTTTGTTACAGGTTGAAAAGGAATAGCCAGTTAAATGCAGCAAGGAACATGAAGATGAGCTTTGGCAATTATACTTTGATGGATCATCTTGCAAAGAAGATGCTGGAGCAGGAGTTCTTCTCATATCCCCTGGGGTGAAATAGTAAAGCTAATGTATAAATTAGAATTCATTACTACAAACAACACTGTTGAATATGAAGCTTTGCTGTTAGGAATGAAGGCTTCCAAGGATTTAGGCATTCCGTAGATTTCTGGATATGGCGACTCCGAATTAGTTGTTCAGTAGGTGATGAACAACAGTCAAGTGAAACAGGATTTGCTGAAAGTCTATCGAAATGAGGTATGGGACATGATTGAGAATTATTTTGTAGCTTTTAACATTACCTATATTCCAAGAGACCATAATCAGACTGCAGATTCATTGGCCTTAGTTGCTACACATTTTAGAATTCCCAAAACCACACAGTTGAGGTATCCCATTGAGGTTAGGTACAGACCATCTGTACCTGATAATGTAAAGCAGTGGAGAGTGTTTGAAGATGACATCGAAATTAAAAGATTTTTGGAGCTTACACATGAGTTTTCTAATTCCCTGATTGATCAAGAGGAAGATGATGAGGATGGAGATGTGGAAGAGATTGATGAAAATGAAATAGCCGGACACAAGATCATTGAACTAAAAGGTAATTTCATCCCAAAAGGTTTGGTACCTTTAGAAAGAATATTTTCAAAAGATGATACACCTCTAAAACCTGTTGTACAGTCTTCAGAAGAGAATGTGGTGGATTGTAACATTGGCACTGCAGAACATCCTAAAATGGTGAAAATTTTGAAAGCACTCACAGCTGAACAGAGAAACAGGTACATAAAATTGTTAAAGGAACATGTTGATGTCTTTGCATGGTCTTATGAAGAATTGAGAACATATGATATTGGAATTATACAACATAAAGTCCCTTTAAAACCTAATGTAAACCTTTTCGTCAAAAATTAAGGAGGATTAATCCAGCATTGTTTCCTGTTATTGAAAAAGAAGTGAAGAAGTTATTAGATGCCAAGATCATTGTTCTTCTCAGGTACTCTTCATGGGTGGCTAATCTAGTTCCTGTTAGGAAAAAGAATGGAGAAATCAGACTGTGTGTTGACTTTAGAAACTTGAATATGTCTTCACTAAAGGATAATTATCCTCTGCCTAAAATTGAGCAAATATTGCAGAAGGTTGTTGGAGCACAGAGGATTTCTATGGTTGATGGTTTCTTAGGATACAATGAGATTTCTATGCATCCTAATGATAAGGAGAAAACAGATTTTACCACTCCTTGGGGAACTTTCATGTATGATAAGATGCCTTTTGGTTTAATGAATGCTGGAGCAACTTTTCAGAGGGCAATGGATATAGCTTTTGTTGGGGAAAAGGACAAGTTTGTGGTAATTTACTTAGATGATATTACTGTATTTTCAAAATCAGATGATGAACATCTAAAACATTTGAAACAGACTTTCTTAAGATGCAGAAAATTTGGTTTGTCCTTGAATCCAAAGAAGTCACACTTTGCTGTATAGGAAGGCAATTATTGGGTCATTTAGTTTCTGCTGATGGTATAAGAATTGACCCCAAAAGGGTAAAAGCAATATTGAAGATAAGTATACCTAGGAGTAAAAAAGATGTCCAATCTTTCATTGGTAAAATCAAATTTCTGCGTTGGTTTATACCAAACTTTGTTGAGACTATCAAGCAGATTACAACCATGCTAAAAAAGGATCAAGAAGTCAAATGGACCACTGAAGCAAAGAATGCATTTGAAAAAATCAAGATGGCCCTTACTAAAGCCCCTGTATTAGTCAGTCCAGATTTCACTAGAGAATATTTAACATTTTCTTTTGCATATGAAGATACACTAGCAGCTGTTCTATTGCAGAAGAATAAGGAGGGTCTTGAGCAACCTATTGCATTCTTCAGCAAAACTCTTAGAGATCCTGAATTAAAATACAACATCTTGGAAAAAAAGGATTATTCTTTGGTGAAAGCTTTGAATTTTTTCAGAATCTATGTTTTGCATCCTAAAGTTATTTCATATGTGCCTAATGCTGCTGTAAAAGATGTTTTGACACAGCCAAGAAGCGAGGGGAAAAGAGGCAAGTGGATTGCTAAAATCATGGAGTATGATGTAGATATCAGACCTACCAAACTAGTCAAGGGACAAGGTTTAGCCAAGTTGCTGGCAGAATCAAACTGCCAAGCTTTAGGACTGCATATGATGGCAGAAGAGCTATCTCAGGAAGAAAATCAAGCAGAGTTGGAGAAAGAGAATATTATGGACTTTTATTCAGCATCCACATGATACGCATACATTGTGTATTTTCCGTTGTATTTTCAATGTCCTGAGCATTTGGATAGAAAAGCTGCTAGATCTTTGAAGCTAAGAACTACTAAGTACTGTTTAGTGGAACAATAGTTATTTTGGAAGGACCCAGGGGGTATTCTACTCAGATGCTTAGATAGACCTGAAATTGAAGGAGTGATTTCTGAATCTCATGAGGGTGCTTGTGGAGGTCACAAGTGCTAGAAGGCAACAACATACAAGATCTTAAGAGCTGGGTACTATTGGCCCTCTTTGTTTGTAGATGTATATCAGTAGGTAAGAGCTTGCATCCCTTGTCAGAAGTTTGTTGGTAAACAAAAATTGTTGTCATTACCTTCAAAACCAATTGCAGTAAGTGCTCCTTTCCAGCAATGGGGTATAGACTTTATAGGAGAGATAAGTCCATCTTCCTCAGGACAACACAAGTGGATTTTGACTGCAACAGACTTCTTTACCAAATGGGTGGAAGCTATCCCTACTAGGAATGCCACAGATAAGGTGATTATGGAATTTATTGAAGAAAATATCCTCAGTAGGTTTGGGTGTCCTCATAAAATAGTGACAGATAATGCAAAAGCTTTTAAGTCTAAGGCAATGGAAGCATTTTGTGAAAAGAATGGTTTCTTGTTGAAACATTCAACTCCTTACTATCCCCAAGGTAATGGTTTAGCTGAGTCCTCAAATAAAAATATCATTCAGAGTATCAGGAAACTGCTAAAGCATAATAAGAGATCATGGGATTCTATGCTGAAATATGCATTATGGGCTGATAGAATAACAATCAAGCAAGCAATTGGAACTTCTCCTTTCCAATTAGTGTATGGTACAGATGCAGTTTTTTCTGTTCAGTTGGGCATTCCAGTGATGAAGTTTCTTCAGAATTGTCAGGAAGAACCTAATGATATGCAAAGAAGGATTTATGAGATGATAGAGTTGCTGCAAAACTGAGAAAGAGTGGAAGAAAAGGCACAGTTATACAGATTGAAGATAAAAGACATATTTGACAGGAAAATCAAAGACAACACTTTCTCAATTGGTGACATGGTTCTAAGGTGGGATGCTAGGAAAGAGCAAAAAGGGAAACATGGCAAATTTGACAACCTCTAGTTTGGCCCTTTCCTAGTATCTAAGTTTTTGGAAAATAACACTTTTGTCCTACAGACTTTGGAGGGTGAGGAATTGCCAAGTCTAGTTAATGGACGATTCCTCAAGCATTTCTATAGTTTTTGAGGGAAATTTTAGTTTTTTCATTATATATACTGGTGTGAGAAAAACACAATAAGGACTCCATAACCCAATGGAAATTTTGCAAATTAGCAGGTAGCAGAAAAGAAGGCACTGGTCTACAGGTTCTTGAAGCCTCACAAGGAGGACTTCATCCCGCAGCAGGAGCCAGATGTTAGGTCATGATTTTTCCTTCCTTAGTTTTATGCTTTTGTTTATGTTTTTGAAATTTGCTAATATTTTTACTTCTAGGAAATTTTGGTGTAAAGGTTAATTTTGAGTTTATGCCTTTTAGTTTTCATCATTTTGATTTTTTCCTATTTTTTTAAGCTTGCTTTTATAATTTTTTGCGTAGAGTTCATTCTTGAAGGGTTCTACAAGGTGTATATTGATTAATGGTTTCATTAATGACACTAAGATCAAAGATTAATCATATAAACCAATTCTTAAAGCTGGATTAGTGATTAAATGACATGAAATTATGTGTTTGAACTTTCTTGTAGCGCAAGAGCGAAATTAATGCACTGGGGCGCTACAAGAAAGTCGTGAGTGCCAAAATAGTCATTTTTCACTCTGATTTTTTTGGTGGTTTCATTCCTAAGGTGTTAATCACATCAATTAGCATGTTTGATACGTGTCTTGCCAGGCTAATCATGGAAACAGGTGTCTGGTCATCGTGTGAGGGAGATCGTGGCAATTGTATGCAAATTCATGGCAAATGATGACAATGAGTGGAACGAGGCAAAATTTTTGGGAATAGGTCCCTAAGCTGAAGATTACGAAGGCATTGAACGTCATGGTGGAGACATATTGCTGAAAAATCAGAATTTTGACAGTTGAAGGAAGAATTAGGGCTTCCTAGCGGTGACAGTTCGAAGCGATCTGGAGGGTTGAAGACAGCTGGAACGTGCAATTCGACACCTAACCTTTCAAGGGATTGACTTCCAGCACCTGTATTAAGCTTTGGATGAGGTATTCCGTGTGACATTTGATAGGGTTTGTTAAATTTGGGTTTTTTTTTGATAAATCCTATAATGTCAAAATTTTAAGGAAGGACATGAATTTACTCACTCAATAGACTTTGAATGATGAGATATTAATCAATATATTTAAGTATTTATCATTTGATTTAGTAAAGTTTAGAGCAGAACTATTGGAGGTCCCTGAATCTGTGATTAGGTCAAATTGCTAAGACTTGGTACAAAGCATTTCCTAAACTGGTGATAGGGAAGACTGTGAGAGTTTGAAGATAAATTGACTGCCAAGACTATGCAAATTTGAAGATAAACAGATTGTGAGATTACTAACAGGTGCTGTAAACCATACTGAAAATGAAGAGGAGTGGAAAAACTAATTGGGCCAAGCCCACTGATCTCAGTTGGATAGATAAATTCCCAAGATGTGCTGAGCTATTTGAAAATGTAGGATGGTTGATATTTTTCAAGAAAATTGATGGATACAATGCTGAGGTCTCCCATAAGTTTGCTCAGTGTTATGAAAAAGATACTGTATCTTTTGATACTTTGAAATTCAAATTGACCAAAGGTTGGTGGCTGAGGCAACAGGGGTTAAAATTGAGGGAGAACTTTGGTTTAAGAAAGTTCCATTTACCTTTAATGCACAAAGGTACCTACTGCCTGGTATAGTTCCAGATTGGGGTAAGGGTGTGCCCATCCATAACTTCAGGCCTGAATGGGTAGAACCTATCAAGGTTTTACAAATTTATATTACATGTGAAGGAAGGTATGCCTTTGTTTTTAAATACCATTTCAGGTTCCTTCAACACCTCAGTAATGAATCAAAGATGAACCTTCCTTTCTTCTTGCTAAAGAGCCTACAGAAAATGTCTTGTAGAATCAAAGAACACCAAAATCATACTAGATAGTCCATTTTTCACCATGGACTTATCAAACTCATTATCAACAGTGTTTTGCAAAGAGAAGGAAAAACTTGGGAATATTTCCTTTTTTGGTCAGGGTTTCAGAATAGTCAAGAAGGATAGTCTAATAGAAAGCAGGCTGATAAAGGACAGACCTTGATTAGAAAACTAAGAAAAAATATAAAGGTTAAAAATGAATACAATTTCAAATTAGAGGAAGTTGCAGAGCCTGCAAAAGAAGATTGTGAATCTAAACAACATCTAAATGACAACAAAGATTTGCAGTCTATTAATAAGGAGACTCAGCCTGTTCAGGATGATGCACCAGTAGAGACATTTGTTGATGAAAAGATTGTACTCGCAGAGAAGGTTTCAGGTGATGAAGAAGACACTAAAGTCCAAAAGCAAAGTCCAATTACAGTCTTGTCAGAGGATGAAACATTCCTATTGGAGGTGGATAAGCTTCCTGTTATTGATAAAACTAAGGTAATTGGCACTAAAAAGGAATTTCACAGTCAAGAAGGTAGGGTAGCAGTACCGAAGAAAAAGAAGCTAAAAGTCATGGAATTTTCCTCTGTCATCCATCAGGGCAAAACTTTAAAAATGGTAGGGGAACTTGCTCCTGGGTGGAGACTTAAGACTAGACCCATAAACAAGATCAGGCTGAATATGAAGAAATTACTAAACCCTAAATTGAAGAAAGAAGGGGTAACTGTGATTGATGACTCCTCCTCTGGTGAAAAACTGGATGTTGATAAGGGTGACAGCAAAGGGAAAAGAACAATGAAATCAGAAACAAAATCTACCCTCACTGAGACTAAACTGTTTGATGTATTTTTAGAGATACAAAGCCAAATGTTAAAGGAGCAACAAGAAGGTGAGATAGAGGTTTCTCACTCAGAAAACTGATGGTTGATGAAAATTTTCCCTGTGAAACTGAGACTAAAGAAAACCTAAGTTTTCATGAGACTCCTACAGAATTGGTGCCAGAAGATGAAGAAATATATAGGAGACTAAACATTCCATGGCTTCCCAATGAGATGCAAAGTACAGTAGGAAATAAAGCATTTGATTCAGAGAAAGAAATTTTATAGAGAACTATAAAGCAGTATAAACATTAGGTAGAATATATGCAGGAGACAAATGATGGTTTGGTTATGGCCAATAGAAGACTCAGAGAAGATCTAGACGAGGTGAATAGCCACTATCAGGAGCTAATTGCAGTCTCAAAAGAGGCATTGAAAAGAAAAAGAAATATAGAGTCACAATTTACATTGTTGAAACAGACCATTAAAGATCTCTAGCAACAAAATGAAGATCTCACTAGAAAGATGACAGAGATGGAAGTAGAGCAACTGAAGGCTAGGAGAAAGGCCCAAGCCTTAGAAGGGATAGCTTTGTTAGCAGAGGCAGCTAAAGATCTATGAGGCTTGTTAACAAAATCAGTTATTTGTTATGTTTTGAAGGATATTTCATTTTTGTAATTATTATTTTGATAAAACCATTTCGATGAGTAGGCTAAAAAGCAGTTAGGGTTTAGTCTTTAACTGAATTTTGAAGGATAGTATTAAGGTATGTCACAAAGAGGACTAAGGGTTGGACTTTTTGGCTGGATAGAGGAGGTCTCCAGACTTGTTCATAAGCTAAGTAAATGACTCTTATGTGTATTTGAAGAACTGATTATGAAATATATGCTCCATTTTACCCTTCAATTTGTTCTCTGGCTTCATTTATAGCTTGTTTTAACTACACAGTTAGTAATTTCATTGTTGGTTTAAAGTTTTTATGCTTGAAGTGCTTGCCATTTGTGGATGAACCTCAGAGCTATTTTCTGTTGGATACATGGTTATTATGTTATGCATCTCAGTTTTTCTATGCTTGTGATTTAGTTCTTATTTGGGTTATGAATGTATTCCCTCTTGTCACCAAACTTCACAACCAGAAAACCTTAAAAAACCCTAAAAACCCAGTTTTGTTTGATTGAAATATTTGAGATTATGTTGGCTTGTTTTCTTGTAGTTTGGAAACAATTTCTGGCATAAACAGTAGGGAATAAGAATGACTACATTAATCCCACTGTAGATATTTAGTGTGTTGGAGGAGCATTTACTCTTTTGACAATGATCCATAAGAGGATTTGAATGAATGGTAGAATTAGAGATATGGATTTTTTTCTCGATGTTGCACAAGGATTAAGAACATCATATGGATTGGTGTTTGTAATGAACAAAATATATAATAAATATGCATTAATAAATATTAATAATATTGATAAATTAAAAAATAATTAAATGAAAAGGTAAATGAAGAGTAACCTTATGAAAGGTGGTGTCTCATTACCAAGGAAACCCTTGCATGGGTATTTATACATGCATAATTTCTCATTGTAAATCATCACTTATCTTATTATTCATATATTTTATTTATTCATGGATTATTGTAATCTAGCTTATCTACGCTGGTTATTTTTGTAAGAAATGAAGTTTCTTTGTTTCATTGGTATAAGATCCCAGTTTTCTCCAACCTTTGTCTTTATCCTTCAAACCTTGTATAACATGGCCTTTGGTCACACTCACAATTATTGAGAGGTTCTCTCATTACACTAGGTCTTTGACCACCAATTGGCCCTTGGCCATTATCAATTTAGAGTTTTCAGTTGTAGAATAATTACTCCGCTGAAAGGAAACAAATATGAAGAAAATTATTTCCTAAACAAGGATAGAGGAATTCCATATATATTTTTGTGTATCTATCAACAACACAAAAGAATTACTAGCTGCTGTGGACAACGAGAGGTGGTATCTCATTGTCCAATTAGCAGAACTGGGGGATAACATGAAGAACAAAAACCAAGTAACTTTGTATTTGTTCAAAACCACCAATTTCCAACTACTTGTGTCACTCACTTAGGCTATCATAGGTTTCATCGGGCCACAATGTATTTTCCTGTTAAAAATCAATCTACCGAGAAAATTAAGGTAATTGCCCTCAAGGTTAATTGCTATTGCGATGGGATAGACACTGTACTATTAATTTTACTAAATGATTCTCTATGGATATATCCATAAGTTGTAGGGACATGCAATTGAACCCACTTAAATCTTAGGAAAATTATATCACTGCTACACTAAATAATCACCGCATGAATTAGAATAAATCCATAGAGTGAAATTCATGGTCAAACATTGCAATTGTTGTTCTTAGTTTATAAAACACTTACTGCAGCCACTACCACCGTCTTCCAATCATAGGTGTAGCCGGCAGGGATCATTGGTGTAATTAAACCGAGTTGCCAAAATTAGTGGTATTTGAGAAAACGTTTGTCTAGGCCCTACTTAGGTAAGTTTCCATATTGTGGTGAAGCCACATCCTATTGTAATTGTGATGATTGAATTATGAAATCATAAAAGTGTAGATCACAAGCATAGCCTAATAAAAGTGGTATTCATATAGAAAAAAAATATTTAAAAAGAGTATTTTGGTTAAAATCAAAGTGGAAGATATAATACCAAGGGAAGAGTATATATATATATATAGATGAGTTATAAAAACTATTTTAAAAAAGAAACGATATAAAAAAGGTTTTTTTAAGTTATAAGGAAGTAAAAAGGTAATAAAAACTTATAATACCTAGTTTATTAATTAAAGGTTATAAAAAAAAGAAAAAAAATTATCAAGTGATATATATATATATATGAGATTATCAAGATAGTGAAAAGGGTTATTGTTATAGCCGATTGTACCACTCATGGTTGATCACATATTTATGGCCTTTGCTGTCCCTCTCCAGACTCTTTCGACCCCATGGACTTATATTATACTTTGATGTCCGAAGATCATCTCTAAAAGACACTTGTTTATTGTCGTACATGACTTTTAAACCCATACTCGCACGTACACGCAACTTTTGACTTCAAACCCGCGTACATCGGGATGTGTGCATAAATCCAAATATGTTTTGAGTTTTCCTCATATGATTCCGAAGATCCTGACTCTTGTCCTTCCATATGAATTGAGATCGCTCAAATTCGACCCTCCATTACCCCTTTGGAGTGCTAGATAAGGAACCCCTTGGATACATTGAAGAGGAGGAATTGAAAAGAAAAGAAACTATAGTCCATTGTTTCCTCAGTTTGCTTATACTTGAGTCTGGATCCCTTTGTCCTTTTGGAGCACTTTGTGTTCTTCCCAAGCTTGCCTTTTCTTTGTGAGCTTGCTATCGAGAGATGGAGGATTGAGGTGGTGGAGGCCCAAGTGGAGGAATGGGTTTCTCCGGTTTGTAGACATGCTGAAAGAGGTTGTCACTATTATAATCTCTGATTTTATTAATAGAAATATCTTTTCATGTCCAATTATGTGCATTTGAATATGAATATTGAATCCATGTGTAGCAGGCATTTCTCCCTTACTACAGGGCAAGAATGGCTGCCTTCCATCTATAGGATGGAAGGATAGGGTTCTTGATGGTAATGCAAGAAAAATGAAACGGAACTGAAGCAAAGAGAATAGAAAAGAAAGAAATGGAAACCCTGCACACAAGGTTAGACTCCAGAAACCTGCATACAACTTGTTAGAACATAAAAATAAAACTACAAGCAAACTAAGTTAGAAAAACTAGAATAAAAATGAAAGTAAACAAAGCTCATACCTATTGGTGGAAATGGGCCACCATGCCCTAGCTTGGAGAAGCACCTCTCTCTTGGCAATGGGGGAGCGATCGATGAGAGGGAGTGTGGGTGGCTTGAGAGACAAATGGTCTCAAGGCATCCACTCGGGTAGCATAACATTATGCAAGGGAGGAATGTGTTGAGAGTGACCCCCACCCCTCTATTTATAGCTTTTTTAGGGTTCTAAGCCCTTGGTAAAGGCTTTAGCCCATTTTTTTGGCTTTTAGCCCCTTTCGCTCAATCTTTAGCTCTTTTTAGGGTTTTAGGCTCCTTTGAGGGATTTTAGCCCCTTTTTGGAGGATTTAGCCCCTATAAGAGCTATTTAGGCTCTTTTTAGGGGTCTTTAAGCCCTTTTTCATGTTTTTAAGCCTTCTTGGGGTGTGGGGGTCAAATGGGGTCAAATGAGGGTTGTGCATGGGTGTACTTGGGTGGTGTAGGCCATGCAGAGCTGAGTGAGGGATTTTTTGGGTTAACAGATTTCCCCTTGATGTGTGAGGGCAGGAGCTCATCGTATGGCTGACGGACATCATAGGATTTTTTGCGGAGAGGTGGTGCTTCCTGGGTTGGGGTATGGTGGCCTTTGGTTTTTGTATTAATATGGTTCCCATCAATGGGTGAGATACAAATAATGTGTGACATGTATATGAACAAGGCGGGCATCCCCATGCTTGTAACAATGTCAAAAGAATAATGTGATCTATGCTCTATAATACAAGAGCCTATCATGTACAACTGATGATACATAATGGTTTCCTCAATGAGAGGCTGAATACAATACTGATATGAAGAACTTCTACATTGAACCCATGGAATTCTCACGGAATACTATATCTTCATGACTAATAGCCTACTAGATCTGGAACGGAACATAGCTATATAGACTCACTGATGGAGAGTCAGAGTCTCTGTGGTACAAGTATGCTGCATCAATCATAAATCTATATAGAAGCATTGCTAGGGATTTTGAACACTATCTCCAATGCAACCCAAAAATCACAAGGGACATGAATCTATTTAGGTCCCTCAAATAGACTCATAAATGTACTAGAGACAAGTGACATCTGGGGTCTTTGACCAAATACTGCATAGACCAATACCCTGTACGAATCTCAACGGTGCGATTATGTAGTTGGAGTCGAGCACGTGAGAAACAACCATCCCGAGAGGCACTAAGGACTCCTCTCAAGTGGTCCAAGGAACTCATCAACGAGGTTAATGAAACCAAGATACAGGGGCCTCTGGGTCTATCCTCTAGAATATGTGTGTTGTTGTCGATAGAGGGAGACCTGCCCCTGGTCAAGGAAATGGTGTTTCCTTGAGCAGAAGCGCAAGGGAGATAACCGAAAGATGTGAGATAATTTGAGGACTGACCCACTGAATGGGTGGGGGGGGGAAGGGAAAGAGTTGAACAGAGGTAGAGAGAGTTTAGTAGACTCAAACCTCCTTTGTTTAGAGTATGATGGTAGGGAGGACCAGGTAGCAAATGAAACTGACTCATGGGAATGGGATCATAGCTATAATACTGGGAATGTCATTGCAGATGGGAAATACTTGGGGGAGGTAGATACTTTTGGTACTGATGGGATCCAAGGAAGACACATTGTAGAGTACTCTAAACAATGATGACCCAAAGTGGGAATGCTGCCAAACTGTCATATGTGGGGTGGTGTCTAGAGACACTGTTGTGGCACGATCTCATGGATTTTGGGCGAGCCCAAGAAAGTAAATGCTCGATGGTGCTTTCAATTTTAGAGAGTCTGAAAGCATGAAGAAGACTGCAGTGGGAGCTATTTTTCATTGGTAGTCTCCTAAGCTTGAAAAAGGAAAAAATTATACATAGGAGAGCTTGCCCATCCTATAGGGGATGAGAGACTTCTTTACCATTGGTAGTCTAATCAGGCCAGGAAAGGTTAAACCTATACTAGTTGGATGACCATTCAGATACTTTTATGAGCATGAACAAAACCAAGTTTGCTCAATAATATTTTCTTAATGAGAAGGCTGGAAAAGAGCTTAACGACAACCCATGGTGAGATTTTTCATAAAGTTCAGCTCCTCTGCCCGAGAAAGCATAAAATTATGCAGAGGGGAATGGTCTTGGCTTGAATATGCCAAGGTGGTCCTTTTCATTTGATGGTATACATAGTCCTCAAAAGGAGATAAACGAGACGATGTAGAAACCCTTTCCTATACTTTAATGAGAGAGAAAGGAAGCAGTTGCGCTTGGCCATATTTTCATTCTTTTAGGAGTAAGAAAAGAGCTTAAAACAAAATCCAGTATGGTCAACTGATCGTGGTGGCACAGGTTGTGCCCCTATGTTGGGACGGTGGAAAGTGGTCCAAAGGTCATTCGTGCAGTAAGGGTGGAGCAGGTGGCTCTTAAACATACCAAGACATGCATGAGATAGATTGTGGCAGAGGCATGCGAGTCAGTGTGGCAGAGGCACGCAAACCGAGGTGGCTCTCGAACAGAGGTCAGGAGAGTCATGTGTGAGTTGTGGTGGAGGGGCTTGAATACATGTGGTGTGAGTGCAAGTTCAAAGGCAGTTATATGCCAAATGCATGCAAAAGAAATGATTTGTCCTCCGGGAAGTGGCCTAGGGACCCACATAAGGTGCGGTGGACAAAGTAGACAGCTATGGGTTAAAAACCAAAATGATGTTCCTTGATGGGCGGTGGCTCGAGAACCTACCTGAGTGGTGGTAGGAAAGTGTGATGCAAGTATAGGTCCACAAAAACTTGTATCACTGTGATGTGGCTCAAAAATTGAGGCAACTTCTGGGAAGCGGTCCCAAAAATTACTTATTAAACATGAGACGACGGTCTCATAAGGAGATAGAGGGTGGAAATTTGAGTCTGGAGGTGTGAGAAGTGTCTTGAACAAGCTCCAGGTGACTTTAAATTAGCAGCTAATGGTGCTGCCCCTGATTTGAGGTGAAACAACGTTGAAAAACAAAAAAGGAAATTCAAGCGACTCGTTGGTGATGTTAAGTGTAGAATCTCTTGAGGTAGATCCCATTGCGGGGATTCTCCAAGAGTTTTCCTTCAGAGTCAATAAAGGTGTATGCCCATTTTTTGAGGCAATGATGGATGACATATGGGCCATACCACATTGACTTGAACTTGCCTTTGCCCAACTTGTCATTGGGTTGGTCGTAGAATAGAACCGTATCACCTTCACTGAAGGTGTGAGGGTGGACATGGGAGTCATAGTGTGCCTTTGACCATGTTTTCGCTGCTTCGATGGCTTGGAGGGCAGCTCGACATTCTTCTATGGTTTGCTCGAGTTGGAGGAGTCGTTCTTCTAAAGGTGAAGTATCGGGAAGGAGTTCTACCATGAGGCAAAGGGATGGGATTTGGAACTCTATAGGGAGTATTGATTCAATGCCATGTACTAGGCAGAAAGGGGTGAAACTGGTTATGGTTTTTGTGGACGTGTGATAATCCCACAGGGCAGAGAATAACATGTGATGCCAATTGGTTTTATGGTTTCCTACCATCCTTTGGAGCATTGTTTTGATGATTTTGTTGACTGCTTCAACTTGGCCGTTGACCTGTGGGTAGTAGGAAGATGAGTACTGGTGTTCAAATTTCAACATGGTTGACAGCTCGGCTAAAACAACATCTTCAAAGTGTGTGCCATGGTATGAGACCAACTGTTTAGGAACACCAAATCATGAAATAACATGGTTGAAGAAGAAGCATGCCACCGTTTCAATTTTGCAATCAAATGTGGGCATGGACTCGGCCCACTTAGTGAGGTAATCAACTGCCACAATGATGTATTTATGATCATTGGCCGAGGGAGGGTTGATTGTCATGAAGTCGATTTCCCATTTGTAGAAGGGACCGACTGTGATTATGGGGTGTAATGGTGCAGGGGAGGTTCTTTCCTTTGGGGAAAAGAGCTAACAACTGTGACAATGCTTGACTACCTCTATGCAATCGGCAAAGATGGAAGGCCAGAAGTAGCCAGCATGTAAAATTTTCAAGGCAGTTGCCAGACCTGAAAGGTGGCCACCACAGGCTCCACTATGACAGTCGTTGAGGATGGTCTCGGCATCATCACGGGTGAGGCAATAATGTAGGATGGTATCAATGCCTCTATGATATAGAACATCTCCAATCAATAGGTGGTGAATGGCTTGATGTCGAATGCATTGCATGTCATCATGGTTTAAGTGTGATGTTAACTTCTGTGTTCCTAAGTATAGAAGGATGTCCCCATACCATGGGTCTTCCGTGGATATGACGAATACGAAATCACCAGGGAGGTCATCCTTGGGAGGTGAGGACATGGTTAATGGGGGCAGATCGGTCATGAGCATGGCCAGCGCAAGTGCCTTTATGCTTTTTGGGGAAGCAAATTCTAAGTTGAATTCTTGGAGGACGACTACCCACTTAGCCACGTGAACTTGTAGAAGGTGACGGCTTAAGAGATACCACATTGGGTTTGAATCAACGGCTACATGTGTATGGTTTGCAATGATGTAGTGGAGAAACTTTTGAGCCAAGAAGACAACGGCGAGGGCCAATTTCTCCTCGGGTGAATATTGTAGTGGGGGGCCTATCGGCTTCTGACTGATGTAATAAATCACGTGCTCATGGCAATCATCATCTTCTTGGATCAAGACTCCAACAATGGCATTTTCCGAGGCTGAAACATAGAGAATGAAGTCTCGGGTGAAGTCTGGTGCTGAGAGTAATGGTGTAGAATCCAAGGCTTGCTTGAGTGCATCAAACGATTCTTGTGCTTGCTGATCCCAAACAAAGGGGATTTTTGTGCGGAGCAGGAGGATGAATCCATAGGATTTTGTTGCATACTCTGGTACAAAGTGGTGAAGGAAGTTGGCCTTGCCTTGGAGGCTCTGTAGTTGGTGCCGAGTTTTTGGTGAAGGAAGATCAAGGATAGCCTGAACTTTGAGGGGGTCTCCCATTATCCCTCTGTGGGATACGATGAACCTGAGTAGATGGCCTGTTGGGACACAAAAAAATCACTTTAGGGGATTTAGGAAAATTTTGTACTTGCGACAACGTAAAAAGACTTGTCGCAAGTAGTCCATATGTTGTGCTCGTTTTGTTGATCGAGCTGTAAGATTGTCCAGGTAGACCAATATGATATGGATTAGATTATGGAAAAAATATGTCATGGTGCGTTGGAAGGTGGTTCGAGCATTTTTCAGGCCAAAGGGCATGAATTGGTATGCGAATGTTCCCCACAGGGTTGTGAATGCAGTATTATAACAATCTTCTTTTCGAATCTAGATTTAGTTATATCTGAAAAATTCGTCCATGAAGGAAAATACCTCATGTCCGGCACATGCATCGATAACCTGATCGATGAAGGGTGTCAAGAAGTTGTCTTTGGGACATGCCCCATTTAGATCACGGAAGTCTGTGCAAACACGGATGGTACCCTATTTTTTATTCATAGGAATAGGATTAGAAACCTAAGTGATGTACGCAATGGGGTAAATGAAGCCGGCTATGTGCAGCTTCTCTATCTCGGCTTGACCGCGGCCACTTTGGAAGGACGGATGGACCATTGCTTTTGGTGCATGGGGGCCACATCGGGCCATGTGTTGATGTGGTGTTCCATGATGGATGGATCCAACTCAGGCATTTCAGTGTAAGACCAGGTAAAGATGTCACATAATTCTTGGAAGAGAGCTTTGTAGGCAGCAACTTCTTCTAGGGAGCAGGATGCCCCCAGAATGATTTCTTCAATGACCTCAGGATTGGTTGAGATGTTGATTTTGATGGTTGGCAAGATGTTGGCCATGTTCCCTTCTTTGAAGGAATCTGGTGCCAGAATGGGGTTTTTGAACCAGTCGACTTTCCCATGAATAAAATCTTTGGTTTCCACGGAAAACTGGTCTGACTACAACACAAATTCTTCAGGGAGGAAGAACGAGCAATGGTGCATGTCATCCCATGGGTATTTTGGGGTAGTTAAGGCTTCAAGTATCTCCTCATCATTGCGGAAGCAACAAAGAGACAGGTCTGATGGACCATCATTGGTGGTGGAGACAAGAGGGTCGATGGAACTGGACATCATGTAAATGGACATGGTGTCCGAAGAAGGAGGTGGGGGGTGAACTTCTTCAATTAGGGTGATCTTAGATTCAAGGGAATGTTGTCAAAGGTTGGCTAAAGCCATTTGAAACTCATACAAGTCTTGGCAGTGGTGAGAAGAATGTCCATACAATCCGCAAAGGGCGCAAGCATGGTTTGTTCTCAATGACTTGTTTCGTACTATTGGCGCGCTTGGAAGTTCAACCACGGGGAGGTTTTTTGTTGTATCCATGGCATCCAAATGTGCATGGATTATAGGAATCTTAGGACAAATCTGAGTTGGATGGCCCTGTTCTTCACAGATGATGCAAGGTAGGATCTGTCGAGGTTCAACAGTAGCTTTCACGTTCTTGCCCCTGGCCCTTTTTGGGTGGGGTGGTGGTTGGTTTTTGCGGGCCGAGTGGAGGATGAGATTAGACTGCAATGGGTTGCACGGGGGTTAAGACTACCTGGGGAATTGGTGGTTGAGCTGGTGGATCAAGATACCACATGTGAATTCCCAATGTAAAGTTGGGTAAGTTTAAGGTGGCCATTATTGGCTTGTTCACGACACCAGGTGGGGGAAAGACGAAGGGAATTGTGTGGACTAGGGAGGAGCCCATATAACTCCCTAATGGTTGTATGTGGGGATGAGGTTGTGGTTTCGGCTGCACATAATGCTGCGGTTGCGGATGATGTTGCGGCTACTGTTGATGTTGTGGTTGTGGATGGTGTTGTGGTTGTGGTTGGGGCTGTGACTACGGTTGTTGTTTGGGTGTGGCGGTGCTGGATGAGAGCATGCACAAATATGCAATCTCATTTGGTGTCGATGGTTATGACACTAAGGGGAAATAAGTCGTCATGGTGGTATCAACAAACAACCCATGGCCCACATTCAATGATGGGGAGGTTGGTATGTTGTCAACCATGGTGTTGACCATAGGAATGGCATGGAGGGCGTGGTTTGTCCTTGTGGATCAATGGTGTTGATCTTAGGGATAAAATTGGCGGGTGCTGTTAGCCCTTACAGATCGTGATAAGTTAGTTGGTCAACCGTCACGATTTTCCCTTAGTGGGGGAACATCATGAGATAGAAGACAGTTGATGCTACGGCTCTCATGGCATACATATAAATTCTTCAGAGGAGAAGGTTATAATCCAATTGAGCATTGACAACCTCTATGTCAATCAGAACTGTCTTCCCGGCTAATGTGATGGGGATGTGGGGGAGGATTCCTTAGGATTTAGTAGGATGGCCATCATAAGCCCGTAGAGTTGTGGAGGATGGTTGCAGAATTGGGGAGACAAGTTTCTGCCAGACTAGGGTTGACATAACGCACATGGATGCCCCCTCATCCACTATGCACCGGTGCACGACCAAATTTTGGATAGACACCGAGATTTGAAAGGAAATGGTTGATGGCATTCGTGGTTCTCCATTCTCCATGTTGAATGTGATCAACTTGGAGTCAGAGGGGTCCATGGCCCTAAGGGTGGCTAGTAAGGATTTCTGCTGCATTGGGCAAGTTTTGAGTATCTCAAAAGTGGACATGGCGGTAGGTGTTTGGGATAAATCATCCACAATGTTGTAGCTGACAGCAGCTCTAGCCATGGTGTTGTTGGAAACCTAGCGTATGGGGGGGCACAGGAAAGGGGGTAACTAAAGAGGTGCATTGACTGTTTTAGACGTAGATGCCACTGATGTGTTAGTGGTTTCGATGTTGGTTATGTACTGATTTCATCTGGTTTGTAGATTGACCTCTTCAGTTGTCATAGCTAGCAGGTGATGGACACCTATTTCTGCCATGGGAGGTTCCCCCAGAGCATTGGGATTGGGTTGGGGAGGGGGTGCGGTTGTCACCAATCCTTAGACTGGTAATGGGTTCTGAAGCACCATAGGAGGAGGTCCTTGTGTTTCCAGGCTGGGTTGGTCTTAGTCCATTGTATTGGTGGCATGTTGAACCTAGTTTCTAATGGCCTACTTAGCATGACCTAGGAATGGACACTCGAATGTGTAGTGCCCATAGACCTCGCATAGTGTGCATGGTTGGTTTGTCCACAATGGAGCATTGCATCTTGGTGCATTTGTCCTTGAAGATTTTGGGCTGGCCAGTTCACCGCAGCATTGTTGGGAGGATTTGGTTGTTGACCGCCTCCCTGCAGTTGATTGTTGCCTTGGTTTTGAGGTTGGTTATTCCTGGCTTGCCCTTGGTGGTTATTGGGGGCAGGCTAGTTGGGACGATTTTGCTGTGAAAACACTTGTCCCAATGGAGCAAGTGGAGCAGGGGCATGGGCTTGAACAGCTTGCACCACTAGTGCATAGTCGACTTGGGTGGGTACCAATGCCACAAATGTGGGCATTTTCCCCACGTATTGCTGTGTTGGCCAAGGCAAGGCTTGGGCCTGATGCGGTGGTGCAGGTTGTGCGTAAGAAGTTGTGGCTCCAAACAGGGACATCATTCTTGCATAGTCTGGAGTTTGGTTTTGGTAAGCAACAGTAGGGGTGTTTCTTGGTTGTGGTGGTATTGAAGGTGGTGTCGAATGGTGTTGTGTTTGGTGAGAGATAGAACCTATGATACCATCTACAGCATGGGATGCCCCTGATTCATCCCGGTAGGAGGTGCCTGCACGGGGAGCATCTGGAATGACGGTGTAAAGGTATATAGACTGTGCATAGATCAGATCAAATTGCTGGGATTTCAAGATGGCCTCCTCTTTATATTTGGGATGTTTGGATGTGATGTCCTTTTATATAGGTGGGAGTAAGGTTTTAAGGAACCAATCCAAAAAGATCCCATCATCAAGTTGGATCTTACACAAACTACAGCGTCGCCTCCACTCATGGATGTGGTCGCTTATGTGGGTTGTAGTATTTTCATGGCAATATAACAATATCTCCACCCCTTTTTCATATCTAATGGGGAGTTGGAAATATTGTAGGAACATGAAATCCAGGGAGTTGAAATTTGGGTACTTGGCTTGTGGTAGCTCAATGTACCACTTGGCTGCAGCACCCGTGAGGGTGCGTCGGAATAGTATTATCCTAATCAAATCATCTACGATGCTATTTGATGAGCACCATAGATGAAATGTCATGATGTGGTTTTGGTGGCACTCCCCCGCCTTCCCTTCAAACTTGGGAATGTCTGAAGGAAGTTTGGTTGGCATAGGAGGCCAAAAAGTTTGATGGCGGATAGGGTCATTTGTTAACCGAGCCAAGTCAGGAAATTTGAGACGTGCCATGAAAGGAAGGTTTGACCCTAGGTTGATGTGATATGGGGAAGCCGTGTGTAATTTCCCATTTTTAATTTTTTTTAAATGACCAATTATTTCACTTTTTCCCCAATTTTGACCTTAACTAGTTTGATGTCTAGACCTCCAAATCGACCCAAATGCTTCCAAATTTTATCTGAAGTTACATGAATGATAATATAAAATAAATATCATGCTCATGTATGTTTTTTTACCTCCCAATTACTTCTACAAACTTATTTAATGTTCTGTTCAAAGTAGGAGTCTTAACTAGCAAATTGGGGCTCCAATTCCCCTTGGGTAATTCCGGAAATGGCTTAAAACATTATCCCAAAGTCACTTGAATTTATGAACAGAGGATGGGTATGTGTAAGGTACCTTTTCAAATTCTCATATGCATCATGGTTCAGTTTATACATGCTGTTATGTCTCTTTCCAAAACAACTCCCAAGTCACAATTTCGACCCTTGGAGAAAATGCACCAAATCTTCTCCCAATGCAATAAAAATGAGTAAAATGGATTCCAATGCTTAAGTACTTAACATGAGACTTGAAATACACATTAATTATAGTCCATCCACCATACATTTATTATAGATACATTCCTCCATTCTAAATAATAAGCATTACCATGGCATATATCAAAATGGAGTGGAAATGGTCATTGTTTGCTCATTAAAAGTCATCTTGACATACAAATATTGGGAATTTCCACTTGAAACTTTCTGAGGATTAATAAAAGATCATATTCAACTCATTACAATTATAAATGGACAATTAAAGGCTCTCCCAATTCGAAATCATTAGCATTACAATGGTTCACAACAAGATAGTAGGGAAATGACACTATTTCTTCATTGTTGAACATTTTTACATGAATTATTTTTGGTATTTAGACCCGAGAGTATTCTAAACATGAAATACAGATCATATAAATCAGCACATAATATAATTGGCATTATAATATTCCCCAAAGAGATCAAGAGATCAGTATCTCAATGAAAGCACAATCCCTTCATTGGCATGAATATGGTGTGAAAACTGGAAATAGTTGAGAGAGAGTGCTGAAATATAAGAATCCACATGATTTCCTGCAGATTACACCTACAAATAATACTCCATTAAATCTCCATGAAATACCTGAGTGGCCTTTCCAAAAACCAACTAGGATGGGAATCTTTCACCCTCGATTGGCTTAAGCAAGAAAACTAGTCATCCACTAGCTCTCACAATTCACAAATGACAATTTCACAAATGAGAAAAATATTCTTCTCATGGATGATCCTTGTATTTTATAAACATTATTAGCCTTCTAAGGTTCCAAATCCATCCATAAACCAAATCCAAGTCGAATTGGTGTGGCTGCTCATTCTATGCCACGTGGCCTCTCTCTTCACCTTCCTCTTCTCCCAAATTTGAGTAGGAGCCTCTTGGCCTTCTCCAACTCCCAAATTCGACCTGTAAGATGCTCTATTCAGTCCTGACATGTCAGTATGTCAGTATTTTATCCTTCATATCTGAATTGTTCCATAACTGTCATAGAATCTCCATCATTGGTGTCATAGATGTCATAAATGTAAGGGGAATTTAGCCAAGTGTCCATGAAACTCCCATTTGGATTTTCCTCTCCCATGTAAGTTACAATTAATCCCAAATTAGACCTATGAAGTATATGGACAAGTGTTTTATCCTTATAATCCATCCAAAAACATTATTCTTCCCCTATATTCGAATTTGCAAGAGAAAGATACCATTTAACATAGGAATTCTAGCTAGTGTGGGCCCCATAGTCTCCACGTGTCTTCATGCTCCATTTCCACTTCCATTTTCTCTTTTATTTATTTAATAAGATACATTATTAAATATTTATCTCCTTCTAATGTCTAAAAATCATTTAATATCCCCCTTATTCCAAATATCAAAGCTTCCACCCCCAACCTAGGAAACTAGTGATTTTCCTCCTTGGCAATTATTTGACTTTTAACATCCCTTTGACAAATTTCATGAACATGGAAAATGTGATTGGGTCATTGTGAACCAATGAAAAATTTGGGACATTAAAAATCTTCCCTTCCCAATATTTCTTGTCCTCAAGCAATTTCAAACATGGTTGTTGAAGAACCTGCTTTCTGTATGATTCTTTGAAGTTGCCACTGAGCTGCCCACCTTGAGTGTTTGAGATTCCATAAAGATTTCATAGAGGAACCACCATTCTTGCTGCTGCACTACTCTAATTAACATCACCTTATTAAATTGGGAATCCATATCCCATACTTCTTGTTTCCCAAATAATTTGAAATCAATGGGACTAAAAACTATCCCAGGGTCCCATTGCTTGCATTGCACTCCAAAAATTAAGAGTTCTCTCCAACCCATACCATTTGGAAAGAGAATTCCCGGATCCCATTTTCTTGTATTCATTCTTCCAAACATCATGAGTGCATAATATATATCATCAAATTATATAATGACATAATAATAATGTACATCAAGGAAGTGCCTCACCAAGAAATCATGAAAGTGCTTATACCTCCCAGTGAGTAGACTACCATTTTCCAAGTGCATACATGCTTCAAGTGACCAATCAAATCTGCTCCAATGACATAGGTGAGGATCCCATGTCCTATAATGCTGCTCCCAAATAATTTAATATGCATCAAAATAATAATCATCCATTTTTTCTTTCATCCAAGAAGTGAATGAAGAACCTCCACCAAAATATGAACCAAATAAGGAGCAAATAAAACACGAAGACTTCAAGTGTCTCAAGGAAGTCTCATCAATACACCCATGAATATGTATATGATCATGAAATAATAGAGGATTTTGATGCCAATAATAATTTTCCTCAATCATATCCCTCTTCACCCAAGTGTTGGATGAAGTTCCTCCAACATCAAATGAACCAAGTGTTGAGCAAGAAAAACCATGAGTCTTCAAGTGACTCAAAATGAACATCATAGGTGCACCCATGTAGATGTGTATAATCATAATGTAAATAGGGATGCTGCTGCAAATTTAAATAATATGGTTCTCTAGTAATTCCATCATCAAAAAGAGAAATAGAATTTCCATGCTCTTCATGTGGCACCATAAAAAAGAAACCTTTCACCCATGCTTCACTATGATGACTGCTACAAAATTTAGAAGTGTAGGATGTAGGAGAAAGAACCAACTTACCCAAATGATCAGTAAGTGAAAAATTGTCATAATGTGAAGTATCCATAGGGGTAGGATTATTCACCTCCCTAGAAAATGTAAAAATTTCCTCATGGGTTGGTTTCAATGTAGTGGAATCATGCAGTTCTCCAAAAAGTGTGTAACCATTTTCAAGAGGCAACTCAAGTTCCTCTTCCACCACAACAAGTGATTGGATCTCATCACTATAATCCTCAATAACATCAAGAACCTACAATTTTTCATGTTTCTCATGATCTGTAACATCCCCGACCCTCCGACCGGGCAAGAGGACGCTACTAAATACCAAACATACGAGCATCTAGCCCCATGAACAAAACATAAAATGCATTGAACTTAACATACTCAGATGCATAATTACTATCAAATAGTAGAAGCACATTCATTCATTCACATCATTTAACATGTTCATATTGATTTATAAAATGAACAAAATTGCAAGGATTTCAATCACAAGAAGATACTTATCTTTAATAGGAGCTTGTTCCACAACCAGCTACATCACTGCAATGTTCCACCCAACCATAGGTTGCATGCTCTTTAATCTCTTAGCAACTCCACCACCCCCGAGCCTGGAATGATTTTTCAAGGAGTAGGGAACTAGTATGCTTACACATAGCCAAGGAAAACAACATCGCAAGGATGCACAGTTCAACCAAGCCAACACAGTTGGTTTTATCAGGCGAGCAACGGATCATCCAAACCAACACAGTTGGGTTTATCAGGCCATCCAAGAGCTAGGAAAGGCTACCTGCTAAGCTGGTGATCTCATTGAAGAGCTAAGGACACCCACACAAAAACTAGTCTAACTTATTTGACACCCACACACACCCAACATAAGGAAATTAGTACTTTCTCTGCCACACAGTCCCTCATACCTTGATCTCCCTTCCAGCGCTATTTAGGGGTTATGGAGAAGAAATCCAGTCCACTAGATTAGTATGTGTGGTTCCCAAACCACCAGGTTTATCAAGCACATCAGGCCCTCATTCACCACTCCAATGCAATCCAAGGACAAAACCACTGCGTGCATGCAGCAAACCAACTATTAAAGCTTGAACAGGGGAAGAACAACTCCTTGAATAATTCTTGGCCCTATCATGGCAAAAATGATTCCACAGCAACCTATAGTAGCCAAATCACAAGGGAAAAACATAGCTAGGCAATCGTGGGCAAACAATAGCCCACGAACAACCATGAACCCACATCACACGATCCTCAATGCAATCATTGGAGAACTTACACAGATAGAAATGGGAAAGGAACCGACTCCCAATCTATACATGAGGGAAAAGACACAACCAAAAAGCACAGTTCAACGATGAATGCCCAAGACATTCCTCTATTCGAACAGGAGTGCAAAACAGAAAAAAGGGAACAATCTTTCTGCGTGAATGGGAGGAAAAGAATCTCACAGACTAGCAATTGGTGTGAGAGAGGGAAGGGAAAACCCCGACACAATGGACTGTAAATTTTTTTATCCCCGCTCTGCATGAGGAAAACGAACAGCCCACAATCCGAAAGAGTGGGCAGATGGTCAGCATCCCAAACGGTACGTGAGGAACCGATCCCAGCCCGTGCATGACTGAACTAGCTGTGGAGGCACATGGGGGCAAGACTACCACCCACCCCTACCCCCCATTAACTACTTCAACTAAAACAAAGGTTTAAGGTTTGACAAGTGGCTTTTCCCCATGGGGTCCAGGTTTAGCAATCCCCCCCTTAGCCTTGGGAAATCATGCCCCTTCTCAATATGGTTGCAGTGAACATAGCTGGTTGGGTTCATTTAATTAGAATGTACATTTACATGATGCCACAATTTAATATGTATGCCGCATATCCCGATATACCATCGGTAACAGTTCCAATCACTGAAACATAACACAACCAAATCGATGGTGGGGATTTTGCCTTCAGTTCCACACCACGATTCATTACAATATATACATTACATACATTAATGCAAATGAAGTCAAAACTAGGCTGTTACATTCCCCCCCCCCTTCAATAGCACTATCCTCAGTGCTTTACAAAATTGAACAAAATGCTACACTGGTACCGCCTCAGTGTTCCACAGAATTGAACAAAAATGGATGTGCCAATTGCATGGCATCCTCTAGCTCCCACATAGCTTCTTCAGGTCTGTAGTGCTCCCATTGCACCCTTACCTACCCTATGGCTTGGTTTCAGAGCATTGTGACCTTCCTGTTGAGAATACGCATTGGATCGATTTGGAACTCTCCCTCGGGTTCCACCTGAATCACATCCCAATTTATCACATGGTTAGGATCATGTACATATTTCTTAAGCAAAGAAACATGAAAAGAATTATGAGCTCTAGTACTAGTAGGCAATGCAAGTCTATAGGCAACATGCCCTATTCTTTCAAGCACTTCAAATGGACCACAATATCTTGGTGACAACTTTGCACAACTCCTAAGCTTCAAGGAACTTTTATTTTCCCTCACTCTGAGGTAGACATGATCCCCAACACTAAACTCTCTCTTCATCCTATGCTTATCTGCATAGATTTTCTATCTGTCTTGTGCTACTTTCAAATTCTGTCTGATCTTTACAACCTCTTGCTCCATTTCCTTGAGCAATTTTGGTCCAAGCACAACCCTGTTCACTGGATTATCCCAAGTCACTGGTGTTACACCTTCTTCCATACAAAGCTTCATATGGACTCATCCCCAAGGATGCCTGCTGTCCATTGTTATAAGCAAACTCTACCAAGTGTAAGTAATCTTCCCACTTGGTTGGTTTGTCCATCACATACATGCGAAGCATATCTTCAAGCACCTGATTAACTCTTTTTGTCTTCCCATCTGTTTGAGGATGGTAGGCAGTGCTGAATTTTAGCTTTGTACCCAAATCTGCAAACAATCCCTTCCAAAAATTGGAAGTGAACTTGACATCTCTGTCAGAGACTATTGCCTTCGTCAATCCATGCAATTTGAAAATATCCTTCATGAAGATATTTGCAATGTCATCAGTCTTATGCATAGAATTCACCGGTATAAAATGTGCTACCTTTGTCAACTTGTCTACCACAACTATGATGGAATCATGTTGTCTCCAAGTCATCGACAATCCTGTAATAAAATCCATGGAAATAACTTCCCATTTCCATTCTGGAACTGGCAAAGGCTGCGACAAACCCACTGGATGTTGATGCTCAAACTTTACCTGTTGACATTTCATGCACCTTAGCCATGTCCTTTTTCATTCCTGGCCAAAAGTATTGCTTTCTAGCTGTAGCAATTGTCTTTTGATATCCTGGGTGACCGGAATATGGAGCTTGATGGATTTCATCCATAAAAACTCTCCTCAAATATGATACGTTCAGAATATAAATCCTGCCTTTATAAGTAACAAGTCCATCTTCTTCCAATTTATATCCTTCATACCTCTTCTCAAGACTTTGTTGTTGCAAATTGTCTTTTACCTGCTCATACAATTCATCTCCAGCAACATGATTAACAATCTGCTGCCTCAAATCTGATTGGAAAATACTAAGAGATGCCACATGCATTTCCTGTACCTTCCTACTGAGCGCATCAACTACCTTGTTTTCTTTCCGCTTTATGTGCTTGATTTGAAAATCAAACTCACATAAAAATTCCAGCTATCTTGCTTGCCTAGCATTCAAAGTAGGCTGATCAAATAGATACTTCAGACCACAATGGTCTTTCCTGATCTCAAATATTCTACCCATCAAGTAATGCCTCCACATCTTGAGAGCATGTACTATGGATGCATACTCGAGATTATGAATGGCATAGTTCTTCTCATGCTCCTTCAGCTTTCTTGACTCATAACATATCACGTGGTTGTCCTGCATAAGGACTCCTCCAAGCCCTTGTACACATGCATCGGTACATACCACAAAATATTTCTCTGGGTCTGCAACTTTCAATACCGGTGCACTGGTGAGAAGATTATTCAACCGCTGGAAGCTTTCTTCACACTTCGAAGTCCATTAAAACTTTACCCCCTTCTTTTGCTAAGAAGTGATGGCATGTGCAACTTTGGAGAATCCTTCAATGAATATCCTATAGTATCCTACAAGTCCCATAAAAGAAAGTTACATCTGTCACATTTCTTGGAGTAGGCCAATTCATAATGGCTTCAATCTTTTTAGGGTCCACAGATATACCCTCTTTTGAGATAATGTGACCCAAATACTGAATTCTATCTCTATAGAAGTCACACTTGCTCAACTTTGCATACAACTGATGCTCCCTGAGCAATTGCAATGTCAATCTCAAATTCTCTTCGTGTTCTTCCTCATTCTTAGAATAAATAAGAATGTCATCAAGGAAAACAAGAACAAACTTGTCCAAATACTTGCTGAAGACACTGTTCATAAGCCACATAAATGTAGCTGGTGTATTTGTGAGACCAAATGGTACCACTACAAACTCATAATGTCCATACCTTGTTCTGAAGGATGTCTTATGAATGTCTTCATCCTTGATTCTCACTTGATAGTATCTAGACCTCAAGTCAATCTTGGAAAATACCTTTGCTCCTCTCATCTGATCAAAGTGGTCATCAATCCTAAGAAAAGGGTATTTATTTTTCACCGTAACCTTGTTCAACTGTTCGTAATCAATACATAACCTGAGTGTACCATATTTCTTCTTTACAAATAGGACTGGTGCTCCCCAAGGAGACACACTTGATTGGATATACTTCTTTTCCAACAACTCTTGTAGTTGCATCTTCAACTCTAGCATCTCCAGTGTACTCATCCTGTAGGGTGGCTTGGACATGGGTGCTGCTCCTAGCACAAGTTCAATGGTGAAATCAATGTCCCGCTTTGGACGAAGCCCTGAAATCTCATCAGGAAATACATCCTTGAATTCCTGTAACACCTGATAGTCTTCCAACCTAGGGGTTTCATCTCCTATTGGTTCTAGAATATGAGCTGCATACAACTAGAAACCTTTCCTATAGAACTTCTTCAACTGCATTGCTGAAACCTGTCTTACTGAAATTACCTTTGGAATACCTTTCACCACTACTGGGTTTCCTTCTTCATCCATGCATTCAAAAGTCTTGTTATAATAGTCAAGCTTTACTCTATGAACCTCTAACCAATCCATTCCAATGAGAAAATCATAAGAACCAAGTGGTAGAACATTCAGATCCACAAAAGTGATCAATCCATTCATAACCAATGGACATTTCTCCACTACTTGACTGACCTTTATCTTAGTCCCAGTGGCTAGCTGAACTAGCCAAGGTTTCCTATGCTTGACCTTCTTAAAAGCACAAATATCCACTACTCTAGGAGTGATGTAACTGTGAGTAGAACCAGGGTCAATCAAAATAGAAACAAATTGTTCAACAATCTTACCTGCAACTTCAACCACAGTTGACTGGTGATCTGCTTGGCGGTCCTCCAGTGCTGCATAGATCATAGGAACTACCCTTGCTACTTGACCCACTGTTTCTGCTTCTTGAATGTTGTAAGCTGGCATTGCACTCTCATTCTCGAGTGGACAATATTTGTGCAGGTGGTTTCCTTCACATTTCCAACATTTGAGTGGCCTTCTATCCTATTGTGGATCCTTAGGCTTTTCTCCTGACACTCCAACTGGCTTACTTGTAGCTTGGGATGGATGCTTCTGCTGGTTCCTAAATATAGAAGGTTTGAAACCTTTCTTTCTCTAGTCAAACTTCTCATTCTTCTTGTCCTTCCATGCCTTATGGTAATCAGGTTTACCTTTGCTTTGCTGATAGCAATACTTAGCCTTCCTTATTTCTTCTTCAAGAGTTCTAGGTTCATAAAATTCAATTCTATCTTTGTAAGACTGAGGCAATCCACTCAGAAACCACTAGACCTTCACTTGTTCATCTCTGATGTACCAGACATACCTCAACAATTCCAAGAACTTATTTGCATATTCATCCATGGTTTGTTGTCCCAATCTCAGCTCTTGGAACTCCTTAATCCTATCATCATAATACCTGTCAGAGAGGTATTTTTGCTTAAAATACTTCTTGAACTGTTTCCACTTCAGTTTCCTTTCACTGATCCTCTTTACTTGCTTGAAGTGTTCCCACCAAATGGATGCTCTTCCATTTAGATTGAATATGGAAAATATTGCCTTCATGTTTCCTGAATAATCTTGTACTTAGAAGTACTTATTTATCCCAAGAAGCCAAGATTCATCCTCTTTTCCCATCTTTATCTCACCATCAAATGTAGGAGGTTTAGTTTTCTTAAATTCATCCTGAGAGTTATCCCTATGGTGTCTTCTTATTTTCCTTTTGTGAGAAGATGAGCTTGCATCTCCACTGGATTCTTTAGAATCAGATGATCCACTAGAAGTCCGTCTCCTCCTCCTAGTACTACTCTTACTGCCTTTCGGTCTTGCTGTACTTCGTCCAGAGTCTATCTTTTTCTACAAATCTATCAAACTCTGCAACATGGAAGCATTCAACTGATGTTGCTCTTCCTGGGAAACATTTTCTCTCTTCTTGTTCAGCCCTATAATCCACTGATAGTCTACTGAAATCCACTGAAAACAGTTGAAAACAGCTTGAAAATTCTATTTTGAAAAACCCAAATTTCCTTGTGCAGGATCGGGTCTCATCCCAACTAATGTTTTGACGTTTCGGTGGGAAAATCTTCTAATTTCTGATCGACATCGGTGATGCCAAGGAATGTTCATCGGGTCCTTTCTTTACTAACCTTCTGGCATTTCAGCGTTTAAAATGTTTAATTTTCTCCGCTGTATCGGGTCCGTAATCATCTAACCTTCCGAACTTAATCGACGATTAGAACCGTTAAGCCTTGCACGCATCGGCGATGAAACCAATTTATGTGCCGCATCGACGGTCGGGGCTCTGTGCATC
This sequence comes from Pseudotsuga menziesii, assembly GCA_001517045.1. Classification (NCBI taxonomy): domain Eukaryota; kingdom Viridiplantae; phylum Streptophyta; class Pinopsida; order Pinales; family Pinaceae; genus Pseudotsuga; species Pseudotsuga menziesii. The sequence continues at coordinate 405,703 of LPNX010934845.1, read as the reverse complement.
GGATGACTAGTCGTCAAGGTTTTCGCAACAAAGGCCAACAGACCTTCTGTGTCTTCCATGGTTCACAACTTTTTCAGTGATCAGAGCGACTAGTCTTTGCAGCATCGACGCTTGGATGCACTTCTTGTCGGGTGATTAGTTCTTTATGTGGCCGCAACGGTGGTTCATCAACGTTGAAACTTTTTCGATCGACAGTCCAATATCCTAATAAATTCTGATTGGTGACCTAAAGCACAAATTAATCAGCATCGACAGTCGAAACCTCTAGCCATCAGAGGCTTAGTCCTCTATACTTCCACAACAGTGGGCACACGAACCACTAATCTTTCCGATGTTCATCGGTGACCAATACAACTAACTTCCACCGATTTCCGATGAGTTTCAACACTTAGAAAAATTTCTCAAATTTCTTCTTCTCGTAGGCCATAACATCTGTCGACGGTCGGAACCACTAAGCGCTACATGTTGGTGATTAGAGCATTGGCAGTTTGAACTCCTAATCATCAGCGTGCTAGTCCACACGATAGCCACAACGACAGGCTGACAAATGCCTAAACTCTTCCACAGTGTCGATGAACCCAACAACTAATTTTCGCCAATGGCATCGATGGTCTGAACAACTAAATTCTTCCATGTCTGCTGCCGCATCAGCAGTTCTGTCATCTAAATTTTTCCAGCAATTCCCATACTTAGAGAAATTTTCAAATTTTTCCTTTTTCAGCTTTCTTCCGCCGATGCATCGGCACCTACATCGTCTATTTATCGGCGATCCCATCCTCTAATTCTCGCCAATGGTGGCGACGTTTCAACGAACCTATCAACTAATCGTCACCGATCCGTTCACTAAATTCTGTCGACATCGAAAGTCAATATCGGGTGTTTCTTCAAATGTATTGAGCCGACTTTTTGACAGTCTTTGGCTGATCTCCGTCGAAACTGCGGCTCCCACTTCCACTAAGTTTCATCGACGACCGACGAACACTTAGAAAATTCTTCCTCTGGTTCCGCTTTGGCTACGCGATTAACTAATTCTTGTCAATGCATCGGCTTAGAAATCTTCTAAATTTCATTGATCAAATCGACTAAGCTTCGCTGGCAGCCGAGTTTGTATCGGACGACCTTTCAACTAGCTACTTGCTGCATCGAAAGGGATTCCCACTGAGTCTTCCGATGCGCCGACGGTCTGTCCCTTAGAAAATTTTTCTTCAACGGAATTTTTTATCATTCACTTGTTTCTTGCTACTGTGCTCTGGCAGCTTGCCTTTGCTAACTGATCTTTCATGGTCCATTTAGGCCCATGCTGCAACCAGTGCTCTAATACCATACTGTAACGTCCCCGAACCTCCGACCGGGTAAGAGGACGCTACTAAACACCAAACATATAGGCATCTAGCCCCATGAAAAAGACATAAAATGCATTGAACTTAACATACTCAGATGCATAATTACTATCAAACAACAGAAGCACATTCATTCATTCACAACATTTAACGTGTTCATATTGATTTATAAAACAAACACAATTTCAAGGATTTTGATCACAAGAATATATTTATCTTTAATAGGAGCTTGTTCCACAACCAGCTACATCGCTGCAATGTTCCACCCAACCATAGGCCGTTTGCTCTTTAATCTCTCAGCAACGTTGCCACCCCCGAGCTGGGCATGACTTCCCAAGGAGTAAGGAAGTAGCAGGCTTACACATAGCCAAGGAAAACAACACCACAAGGATGCATAGTTCAGCCAAGCCAACATAGTTGGGTTTATCAAGTGAACAATGGATCAGCTAAGCCAACAAAGTTGGGTTTATCAGGCCATCCAGGAGCTGGGAAAGGCTAGCTGCTAAGCTGGTGATCTTATTGAAGAGCTAAGGACACCCACACCAAAACTAGTCTGACTTCTTGGACACCCACACATACCCAACATAAGGAAACCAGTCCTTTCTCTGCCATGCAATCCCTCAGATCCTAATCTCCCTTCCAGTGCTATTCAGGGGTTATGGAGAAGAAAGCTAGTCCACTAGATCAGTCTGTGTGGTTCCCAAACCACCAGGTTTATCAAGCATGTTAGGCCCTCATTCACCACTCCAATGTAGTCTGAGGACAAAACCATTGTGTGCATGCAACAAAACAGCTATTAAAGCTTGAACCGGGGAAGAACAACTCCTTGAATTGTTCTTGGCCCTATTGTGGCCAAAATGATTCCATAGCAACCTACAATAGCCAAATCATAAGGAAAAAACACAGCTAAGCAATCGTGGGAAAACAATAGCCCACAAACAACCATGAACCTACAACACACGATCCTCAATGCAATCATTGGAGAACTTACATAGATAGAAATGGGAAAGGAACCAACTCCCAATTTGTACATGAGGGAAAAGACACAGCCAACAACCACAGTTCAACTATGAACGCCCAAGACATTCCTCTGTCCGAGCAGGAGTGCAAAAAAAAAAAAAAGGGAACAATATTTCTGCGTGAACAGGAGGAAAAGGATCTCACAGACTAGCAATTGGTGTGAGAGAGGGAAGGGAAAACCCCCACACAATGGACTGTAAAACATTTTATCCCTACTTTGCATGAGGAAAATGAATAGCCCACTATTCAAGAGAGTGGGCAGATGGTCAGCATCCCAAACGGTGCGTGAGGAACCACTCCTAGGCCGTGCATGACTGAACCAGCTGTGGAGGTGTGTGGGGGAAAGCTTTCCACCCACCCCTACCCTACATTAACTTCCTCAACTAAAATAGAGGCTTAAGGTTTGACATGTGGCTTTTCCCCATGGGCTCCAAGTTTAGCAACCCCGCCCCCCTCAACCTTAGGAAATCATGCCCCTTCTCAATATGGTTGCAGTGAACATAGCTGGTTGGGTTCATTTAATTAGAATGTACATTTACATGATGCCACAATTTAATATGTATGCCGCATATCCTGATATACCATCGGTAATAGTTACAATCACTGAATCATAACACAACCGAATCGATGGTGGGCATTTTGCCTTCAGTTCCACACCACGATTCATTACAATATATACATCACATACATTAATGCAAATAGGGTCAAAACTGGGGTGTTACATGATCCATCATGTCATGAGAATCCTTGTTATAGCTCAAAATGACACATCTCTACCTGTGACCACTTTCCCATGATTCCGTCACATGTCGATACTTCCATGATGACACTTCATTAAAGTCACTGAAAAAACACCTAAATTGGAGGACCCATATATTACATTCTGTAACTCTGTTTGACCTCATCTTTACACCATTAGAAATATATTTCAGTTAGCTAAAACATTCTAGAAGACATCAAAGTCTGAAAATGCCTAGAAATACCCTAAAAATGAGTTTTTTTTGTCTATACACGACTTGCCTTAAAGGAAACCCGCGTACGTACATGAGTTGCTATATATACATGAATTTCTGTATTAGCAACCCGTGTGTATTCCTCATGTACATGACTGTTGTTTCTGCAACCCATGTACGCCTCTTAAAAATGTCAAAAAACACGCCTTTTGAATTTTAGGTAGTTTGGGTAGTTATGCAACTGACTCCTTTAGTTGTCACTACTTTGTCTTTGCCCCTAACTCTTCCTTAACCATATAAATAGAGGTAGGGAGGTCCATGAGAGGGGACTTGAATCTTTGCATTGTTATGTTGGAGGATTGGAAGCTCTCTTTTCCCACACCTTTGCCATGGAGATCATCCCCTTGTGTTGCAAATCTTGGAGGCTGATTTCCTTAGAGAAGAGAAGCAACAGAACCAGATCAAGGTTTCATGAGGTGCATAACTTGAAGAGAAGGTATACTTGTACTTGTTTTCAAGATTAATAAAGATGTGATGTCTTTCTTCTTCCCAAATCATTGTTCAGTGTGTGATTGAATCTCTTTTTATGATCATATGATGATGTTAGTCAGATCATTATTTCATGTTTATTTGATTATCATTTGTTTATGTGTGGTCATATTGGTTTGAGGAAGGTATAACTTGTTTTGCAGGTCTCTAGGAGCAAGAGGAGTAAGAAGAGGATTGAAGGGCTGCTTGGATCAACCTTCATTTGGCTAAGGCATGAACCATTCCAATCTCTTAAAATTGCTTATATATGCTTGCTGAACATTGTGCATCTCTCTTTCAACCCCAGTATGTTGATGGCCTCTTAAACCCTAGCCATAGGATACTTTCCTTTACAACAGAACTGGCGACTCTACTGGGGATAGCCTTGTCTGTTTGGGGTTTCTCTATCTTTATTTCAGTTTTTTCATTGTTTCAGGTCCTTCTTGCCACTTAGGAACACCTTATAAGTCTAATAGAACACCTCCCCTGCCCCCTTAAGGCAGTTTTTGACCTTTTTTGGGAGTTTTCCCACCCATACACGACTTGCAAACTGAACAGTCGCGTGTCTAGTTTGGTACACATGACTATCTATACTGTCAACCCATGTATGATACATGACTTGTTAGTTATACAACCCACGTGTGCTTATATACGTGACTTGCTGTATTGTCAACCCGTGTATGACACGCGACTTGTCAGTAGGACAACCCACGTGTGCCCCTAAAACAATTTTTTTCCTCTTTTATGGTATTTCTTCTGTTTGAAGGTTGTTGGTAGGTATTTTTGGGTCCTCTGCAGGTGCATGACTCCAGGGAGTTAGTGTCATCCCTTTTGGTTGTTCTTTATCTATGTGATAAGCCTTTTTATAGCATTAGGGTTTGCTCTTTTCTCTTTCCCCCACCTCCTTTTCTTGGTATGATTTGTGGCTTATGTTTCTGGTTAGCCTATCTTAGTGATCTTTGTCTGAGTTCAGAAGCTTTTTGGTGTTGATTTCCTTCTTTTTCTGTTGGTTAAATTCACCATGCTAAATTAGTTGACTTGTCTCTTATGCAAGCCTTCCTTCCAAGTAGGGTTTATGCTGACTTTAGTTCATTCTAGTGTTTGTTTGGTGGTTGTATAGTAGAGTTCCTTTTGCTTGGTTCTTGTTATCTGCATACTTTTGTTTGTAGGTAGTTTTTCTTTTGCATTTATAAAATAAAAATAAAAATAACATATACTTGTTTTTGTTGCTTTCCCCCCACCTCCTTCTTTGGCTTGACCTTGTTGGACAAGGTACTGAGTAGCCTCTGTTTGTAGGTTTAGATTGATTCTTGGGACTTCTTGACCTTTGTTTATATCAGTCTTATTTGCTCAGTCTCTTCATTCCAAAGTTGTTGGCTTGTTCACCTTTGTGAGCCTTCCTTTCAAGAGAGGTTTATATTCGACTTTAGGGAAACCTAGGGTTTGTTTGTGGGGTGTAGATTAGTTGTCTATTTGCTTTTCTTACAGTATTTGCTTGCATTTAGGCTGTTTTTTCTTTTGCATTGATAAAAGAAAAAGACAAAAGCACATGTTTTCTTTATATGCATGTAGATTAGGTTTTTAGTCTAGATTGCATGGCATATCATTGTTTTTGAAAAAATAAAAATAAAAAGAATTTGTTCTTTTGTGGCTTTCAAGTTTTCTATTTGAAAAATAAAGATAATACTTTTTGCTTTTTGCATTTCATTTCTCTTTGCTTAGTTGTTTTGTTTCAACTTTGAGTCAAAACACCACATGAGTTTCACGCCATTTACCCTATGACTAAAAATAGCCCTTAAAATAAATGATATAATTTAAAAAATTATTAGTAAGTTTTATTTTATAGGGTCATACACCAACTAGCTCAGGATAGACTTGTGGGATAGGGAGTTTAAACTCCCCACAAGTGTTAAAATTTAGACATAGTTGTCTAATCACTAGGTAAACCCTTTTCTATGTTGATTTTATCTAGGAAGCTCCTCTCAAATGGGAGTTAAGCATGAGGCCGCATGGAGACTTCGACTAAGGAGATAACCCTCCGATTCCTTGTTAAAGCGTAAACCAAGGTTTTTGTGCATCTGGGGGTTCTGTCTTAGACAGGGTTTTGGGATTTGCTACCCTGCCCATGCGTATGAACCAGGCTTGCGACTGTCCCCCCAGACTATCAATATAGTTAAGGTAGCCTTTAGTCTCTTTGACATCTAGGGTTCATACACAGGTACACCGAAAGGCTATTTCTAGTTGACCTTGGACGGACTTGGAAGGTAACCCCGGTAGAAGGTGTGGGAGGGTGGTGGGTGATTCCTCTGCTTGTGCCTAAGAACATCTATAGGGACGCCAAGTAATTTTCTCTCAGCTTTCTTTTGGAAAGTGTATCTTATACCTGTTTGTCTATTTGGCTTTAGGAATTTGTAGTGAGTGCTGTGTGGTTTGTCTATACTTAGTGTGCCTTTAGGTGTGTGCTTTGTAATTTTGGTTGCCTATCAACCTTAGACTTTGTCTCTTGGTTTGAAACTATGGCTAACACCCCTTTGAACACCAACCAAGAGATCCCCATGCTGGGAAATCCTTGTACTATTCCTCTCACGGGGAATGTTGGTGTTCCCTTGATGGCCACCCTGAATCTACCTGGATTCACCCTAGGGATACCGATGTGGTTGTTTTCCACTCCAACTATCTTGAATGCTCCTAATGCTTCTCAAGTAAGCTCCTTATATCAAGGGAATCAAAACAATGCTTCCCCTTCACTTGTAGTTGATTCTCCTCCTCCTTTTACCTCATGCGGTGAAAGTACTGATACTAGTAACCAGCAGTATAAAAGGAGTAAAAGAAGGAGGAATAGGAAGAAGGCACATAAGCAAGGGGGCAACCATTCAACCTCTGTAGGTCAAGTTGAACCTCACCACCTAGCCTCTATGGTTCATGCTGGGGGCACCTATCCAACCTATGCAGGTCATGTTGGATCTCATCACTCAACCTCTGCAAGTCAAGTTGATCCTCACCATCCAACCTCTGTTGATCATGCTAGTGGGATCCTTCCAACCTTTCTAGGTCATGTCGGATCCAGTCACTCATCCTATGTAGTTCATACTGAGGGCACCCATTCAACCTCTGTTGTTAAAGTTGAACCTCCCCATCCAACCTCTGCAAGTCATGTTGGATCCATCCACCCAGCCTCTGTGGTTCATGCTTGGGGCACAGACTCAACTGTTGAAAAGCATGTTGATCCTAACCACTCAGCCTCTGTTGTTAATGTTGGTGGTGCCCGTCCAACCTCTGCAAGTCATGTTGGGCCCAGTCTCTCAGCCTCTGCAAGTCATGCTGGGGGCAGTCTCTCAGCCTCTGTGGTTCATGCTGAAGATAATCCATCAGCCACTGCGAGTCATATTGATACTGTTGAAAAGATTACCCGTTCAAAACACAAGCCCAAGTTTCCTTGTAAGCTTTGTGAGGGAGACTACCTTACTTATAAATGTCCTTCTATCGCGAAGGTGCGAAGAGTTTGGTTTCATGGTCATCCCATTTTTGAACATTTTGAAGCTTTTCAACAACCAATCTCTCTTAGTCAGGTTGGACCCAGTCACCCAACCTACGTAGTTCATGCTGGGGGAAAAATTTTAACCTCTGTAGGTCATGTTGAGAGCAAACTGTCAGCCATTGCTAGTCATGTTGACACCGTTGAGAAAACTGGTCGGTCAAAGTGCAAACTTAAGTTCCCTTGTAAGCTATGCGAGGGAGATCATCTTACTCACCAGTTCCTTGCTATTGTAGAGGTGCGAAGAGTGTGGTCTGAGACTCAAGAATTTCCTTCTCATAAACAACCTATAGTTTCTCAACAACCTACTCAACCTTTGGTTGATCAAGTGGTTGAACCAATCTCAGATTTGGTCAATCCCACTCTTCTTTCGGAGAGTGATCCTGATGTGATTGAACCAATGTCATCTTTGGTCAATCCCACTCTCCCTTCAGAGAGTGACTTTCATGAAGCGGTTGAATCGAATTCAGTATCGATCAATCCCACTCTTCCTTTGGAGAGTGAAGTGTCTACTAGTTACATTTTCTTCACTACTAGTTCAGAACTTACTGAACAAGGGGGCACTGAACTCGCTTTGGATCAACCCCCACCAAGTTCCCAGATTGCTTCCTTTAATTGGGATAGCCTAGTTCAGCCATGCCTTCCTTCTGATGCACCTTTCCAGATAAAGGTAAAATTTGAACCATACACGATTGCTCATTGTATTGTTGATGAAGGAGCCTCAGTTAGTATTTTGTCTACTCGTGCTTGGCGAGGCATGGGATCTCCCAACCTTGTGTCAACTGCTAGTGAGTTACTGGCATTTGATAGAAGAACTTGTATAGCCTTGGGAATTCTTGCTCAAACACCTATTACTTTGGGTGGGAAGACCGTCTTAGTTGACTTCATGGTGATAGAAGACCTGGACTTCAATATGCTCCTTGGATGTGATTATGTCTATGCCATGCAAGCTGTGGTGTCAACATTATTTCCTATGATGTACTTTAATCATGGTGAAGAAATTGTCACTATCGATCAGTTGGATTTTCTTGATCCGTCTCCTGACCCAACTAGAGACCAGGTCTTTCCTTTATTGATTCCCAGTGTTTCTATAGACACTACCCCCCCACAGATGAACTATGTGGCCTCTTGTCCTTTGTGTTCAATTGCTACTGAGAAGCAGCCTCTATTTTCATGCTTACATTCTCGGGACTTGGTCCCAGTAGTTGAACATGTGAGTCATCCTATACAGAATATGGAGCAGGCTCTCCACTCTGTTGATCCATTTGAAAGTTTAGACATGTGCCCTATCTCGAATGATCTCCTTCCTTCATATGAAGTCTTCCTAGAGTCTTTGATACAGTCTAATCTTCTCTTGGATGTTGGTTTAGTTGTGACTAAGTCTAACCCTAATTTTCCTAGTAAGCCTGAACTTTCTTCTTATGTTGGTCTTGTTGAGTCTTTTGACTCTTCCTTCGAACAACAAGTCAGTGATCCTGATGAGTTTGATTTTTCTTATGAATTTTTCAGCTCCTATGATATTGAGTTTGTTCCTGCAGACTCTATCTCCCTTGTTGATTTTTGCTCTCCTTTTGAGGTTGATCTTACTGATTATAAACCCTCGATCCTTGGTGCTATAGAATCTTCTTCGGTCGATTCTGCCTTGACTTTCCCTTTTGTAGAAGATAGAAAATTTGCATGTGTTTCTGCCAAAGTGACCTGCATCAGATCTTTTCTTCTGAATATGATCTTGATGTTGTTGTTTCTTGGAGACAAGATTTGTAGTTGGATTCACAATTTTTTACTGGGCTTTCCTTATTGTTCAAGTCATAATTGCATTTGCATGTGCCCTGCTCGAGCTTATGAACCTGATGCCGGCTTCCACGCTTTTATCTCATTGTATAAGCCCTCATCTTTGTTCTCATCATCGCTAAGCCTTGTATCATTTTGCATTTGCAACTTAACACCCTTTACCTTGAGGAGACGTTCCCTGAGTGTCTTTATCCTGCTCATGTTCCTTGCATTATGCATAGGTTTGTTCCTCGCGCTTGGAACTAGTTTCTCTTGCCCCTGACACTCGTCTCCTCGCATTTAGAGCATTCTTTCTACTCTCCTTCGAGCTCGTTAAAAATAGTAAGGAGGCCGTGAGTTGACTTTTCCAGACTCGTTAAAACTTCACGGGAAAGATATTGAGTTTCTTTAGGCCCAAGTATGACTCCTCAAAATAGACTTGACTTCCAAGTAAACTTGTCCATTCAGGCTCGTTAAGAATATGTGAATGGGCATCCACATTGGTGGTAGGTTATCTCTTTCTCAGACCATGTGGAATAATACGAGAAAGGAACACTCTCTTTTCTTCAGAATTGAGAAGAGTATTCTCATGCATAGGTTTATCGGTTTTCCCGACCCGAGGGACTAAATTTATAGAAAAGGAACCCCCGGTATGAGCTTAGTTTTCTCTTTTTCATGCTCGGGACCAAAACATGAAAAAGATTCCGAGTGTACTTTATGTCTTTGTCATGCTCGTTAAACCCTAAAGAACAAAGCATCGAGTTTACTGTAAGCCCCATTTCTCGTAATCAAATGGATCTTTCCGAGTGATCTTGCCTTCCTTCACACTCGTAAAACTCAGGCTATATGTTGCTTTTGAAGGAGCGTTGGGTAGGTGGTAATTTAACCTTTTTCAGACCTTCCTGACTAAGTAGGAAAAAGGTGCACCTTTTCTTCTTCGAAAGTTAAGAGAGTTCTTATTTGGTATGTTTTATACTTTTTCGGCCTCAGGAAACTAAATTGTACGAAAAAGCACCCCCGTGGAGTCTTCTTTGGAGTTTTCAGACTCTCTAAACTATGAAAACACTGTCGAGCATTTACTAGTTCGGGCTCATAAAATCCATGAATCAGTGCTTTATCAAGCATTCTTATTTCTTTTCTTCGAGCTTGCCAAAAATGAAGATGGTCCCGAGTTTGCTTTCTTGGACTCGTTAAACCTTTACAAGAAAGAGGGGAAGGGAAGTTCATTCACATTTTTTTTACATCATGGCAGCAAGTCTTGTTTCCTTGAACAAAGCACTAGTTTTGAGTCTATCAACAGTTGGGTCCTAGTATTTTGACCTTATCCTGATTCATAGTTTCTTACTCCTCTAGTTGGTCTCTTTTCCAATTATATGGGGAATTTGTCAATGTCTCCTACATTGCAAATTTGTGTCGTTGGTCCATTTTGTGTCAAAAGCTGCCTAAGTCACTTTTTGTGTCGTGCTCACAGTTCAAGGATTAAACCTTTTTCAGCCATTATGCAGTTGCCTTGACCTTTTGTGTCGGCCATTCCCTAGTATCAGTTCATTACATCATGTCTTTAGCATTTCTTGTTGTGAAATTCAGTACCAATTCCAGATCCAATTAGTCTTTAGGACTTACCTTGTGTTGGATGATGAAGGATGCCTTAATTCCTTCCTTCCAATGGATCTCTTCCTATCGACTGAAACACATCTTTCTCTGGGGATGAGATTTAGAGTTTTATGATAGTACCTTGGGGATTGTAGTCATCAGTGGCAATTTCCCTTGCTATTGGGTAGTGGGAATACCTTAATGTTTCCTAATCGATGGATTCTTCAAGTGTTCGACTTCAAGTCCTTGTAATCACACTTGTTAGAATGTACTAGGTACCTTGGGGACCATTTTCATTAATGGTGGTTTCCCTCGTGTTTGTTAACGATTCTCCTTATTGACCAGTAATCAAATGTTTTCCTCCATGTTCGAATTCAGCTCCTTTATTCGCATGGTTAGGATTCGTACCTTTTTTGGGCGGTTTTGATTGAAGACCTTGGGACGACAGTAGCATCATAATTTTTCTATTTCCCAAGTTGCGCAAGTCCTTGTTACATTTTATATGACATTTTGCTGAGACATAGATCCACCTTGTATTTTTGTGGCTATGATCGATTGTCGAGTATGGATCCACCTTGTTCATTTGTGGCCATGACTCCTTTAGATTTGATATGGTGCCTTTTTGCATATTGAGCGACCATGATAGTTTCATCAGTTATACATATTTTGGATCCACCTATATCTTTATGGCGATGTTTTGTATATGGACTTGTATGTCCTAGAGATCAGTTTTTCTGACATTTATCTCTCTTTTAGGTACCTTTGTTCGAGCCTTTTGATCTTGGATTCTTTGCTCTCTCCATACTCAGCTGTTTCCTTTATAATGTATTACAGCTATCATCTTACCCTCTAACCTCATACATTAGGGGGCATCTTTTATAGCTCAAAATGACACATCTCTACCTATGACCACTTTCCCATGATTCCGTCGCATGTCGATACTTCCATGATGACACTTCATGAAAGTCACTGAAAAAACACCTAACTTGTAGGAACCATATCTTGAGTTATATAACTCCGTTTGACCTCATATCTACACCATTGGAAATATATTTTAGTTAGATAAAACTTTCTAAAAGACACCAAAGTCTGAAAATGCCCAGAAATACCCTAAAAGTGAGTTTTTTGTATGTACATGACTTGCCTTAAAGGAAACCCGCGTACGTACATGACTTGCTCTCTGTACTACCCACATACGTACATGAGTTGCTATATATACACAATTTTCTGTATTGGAAACCCATGTGTATTCCTCGTGTACACAACTGTTGTTTCTGTAACCCGCGCATGCCTCTTAAAAATGTCAAAAAACACACCTTTTGAATTTCGGGTATTTTGGGTAGTTATGCAACTGAATCCTTCAGTTGTAACTACTTTGTCTTCGCCCCCAACTCTTCCTTAACCATATAAATAGAGTTAGGGAGGTCCATGAGAGGGGACTTGAATATTTGCATTGTTATGTTGGAGGATTTGGAGCTCTCTTTGCCCACACCTTTGCCCTGGCGATCATCCCCTTGTGTTGTAGAGCTTGGAGGCTGAGTTCCTTGGAGAAGAGAAGTAGTAGAACCAGATCAAGGTTTTGTGAGGTGCCAAACTTGAAGATAAGTTATACTTGTACTTGTTTTCAAGATTAATACAGATGTGATGTCCTTCTTATTCCCAAATCATTGTTCAGTGTGTGATTGAATCTCTTTTTATGATCATATGATGATGTTAGTTAGATCATTATTTCATGTTTATTTTATTATCATTTGTTTATATGTGGTCATATTGGTTTGAGGAAGGTATAACTTGTTTTGCACGTCTCTAGGAGCAAGAGGAGGAAGAAGAGGATTGAAGGGCTGCTTGGATCAACCTTCGTTTGGCTAAGGTATGAACCATTCCAATCTCTGAAACTTGCTTATATATGCTTGCTGAACATTGTGCATCTCTCTTTCAACCACAGTATGTTGATGGCCTCTTAAACCCTAGCCATAGGATACTTTCCTTTACAACAATCCTCCAAGCAATCTACCTTATGAAAATCTGAAACATCGGAGGAAAAACAAGTGTCTTGCAACTTTTCAAGAAGTTGCTCATAATGAATTGTGAGCTTATCAATAACTTCATTATTCTTCAAGTAGGATTCATGTAACCATTCAATAAGCTCAATTACATTTTTTCTATAAAAAACAAAGACATTAAATTATCTTTGATGTTGCACATTGCTCTTTGGATCTTCTCCATGTCTTCAAGGAAGGATGGATTCTCCAAGGAATTAGCTCTCCAACAAGAATTTGATACCAATGCGTGAGTGTCATGGAGTATGCTAAGGGCCTCTTGGATATTCTTTTCATTCATATTTAAGGACCCTTAAAAAAAATGAGGCTCTTGCAAATTAACCTCCTCATCTTCTTCCTTCTTGCTTGGACTAACTTCATGAAGCTCAAGTGGTGATGGGGAAGTTGATCTTGTTTCTTCTTCAACTACTACAAGGTCTTCATTTTCATGTTTAATGGAATTTTGGCTTGCAACAAAATTTTGAAATCTGATATCTATGTCACCAACATAGATTGTGAGCACCCATCAGTAGGTACTTCTTCATAGTTCAAGCATCCATCAATAGATGCTCTTTGTTTCATTTCCAAGGTAGCATGTGTCTCAAAATTATCTTTAGTATTTTCAATAAAAACTTCTTCATACTCATGTTATGTCTCTTCATATTTTTTAGAGTCACTTGGGAGTGAATTTTGATCATCTTCATGTACTACTTCTTCTACTCCACCTATTTCAGAACTGGGTGGTTCATGGGTATCCTCCTTTTGCTCCTTCAAACAAGCTGATGCATTTTTCTCTGTGGTTTTATTAAATTCAATATATGCTTTCCAACTTTGGATAGCCAGAAATTCAAATCCTTTCATAATATTATTGGTCATGTCTTCAAAGATAGGTTCCATGCTTTTTATTAGCTCCTCACCATCATATGAGGTTCCTCTTTTATCCCTAGTCATTGTTTCCTCTTCAACAAAAGAACTTTTGGTTTCAATATATAATGGTGGTCACTGAATTATTGTACTCATAAATATAAGACCACATCAGGTGCCAATATCATGCTCTGATACCACTGTAATTTCCCATTTTGAATTTTTTTTAAATGACCAATTATTTCACTCTTTCCCCAATTTTGACCTTAAATAGTTTGATGTCTAGACCTCCAAATTGACCCAAATGCTTCCAAATTTTCTATGAAGGTACATGAATGATAATATAAATTAAATATAATTCTCATGTATGTTTTTTGACCTCCAAATTACTTCTACATACTTATTTAATGTTCTTCTCAAAGTAGGAGTCTTTACTAGCAAATTGGGGCTCAAATTCCCCCTGGGTAATTGCTGGAAATGGCTTCACAAATGATCCCAAAGTCACTTGAATTTATGAATAGAGGGTGGGTATGTGTAAGGGACCTTTTAAAAGTCTCATATGCATCATGGTTCTGTTTATACAGGCTGTTATGACTCTTTCCAAAACAGCTCCCAAGTCCCAATTTCAACCCTTGGGGAAAATGCACCAAATCTTCTCCCAATGCAATAAAAATGAGTAAAATGGATTCCAATGCTTAAGTACTGAAAATTTGACTTGAAATAAACATTAATTAAATTCCATCCATCATACATTTATCAGAGATACATTCCTCCATTCGAAATAATAATCATTACCATGGCATATATCAAAATGGAGTGGAAATGGTCATTGTTTGCTCATTAAAAGTCATCTTGACATACAAATATTGGGAATTTCAACTTGAAAATTTCTGAGAATTAATAAAATAGCATATTGAACTCATTACAATCATAAATGGACAATTAAATTCTCTCCCAATTTGAAATCATCAGCATTACAATGGTTCACAACAAGATAGTGGGGAAATGACACTATTTCATCATTGTTCAACATTTTTAAATGAATTATTTTGGGTATTTTGACCTGAGAGTCTTCTAAACATGAAATACAGAGCATATAAATTATCACATAATATAATTGGTAGTATAATATTCCCCAAAGACATCAATATCTCACCGAAAGCGCAATCCCTCCAATGGCATGAATATGGTGTGAAAACCGGAAATAATTGAGAGTGCTGCAATAGAAGAATCCAAATGATTTCCTGTAGCTTACACCTGAAAATAATATTCCATTAAAGATCCATGAAATACCTGAGTGGCCTTTCCAAACACCAACTAGGATGGGAATCTTTCACCCTCGAAATTGGCTTAAGTAAGAAAACTAGTCATCCACTAGCTCTCACAATTCACAAATGACAATTTCACAAATGAGAAAAATCTTTTTCTCATGGCTGATCCTTGTATTTTATAAAAATTATTAGCCTTCTAAGGTTCCAAATCCATCCATAAACCAAACCCAAGTCAAATTGGCGTGGCTTCTCATGCTATGCCATGTGGCCTCTCTCTTCACCTTCCCTTTTCTCCCA
This sequence comes from Pseudotsuga menziesii, assembly GCA_001517045.1. Taxonomy (NCBI): domain Eukaryota; kingdom Viridiplantae; phylum Streptophyta; class Pinopsida; order Pinales; family Pinaceae; genus Pseudotsuga; species Pseudotsuga menziesii. Next base: position 390,493 of record LPNX010934845.1, on the reverse strand, counting down.
AATTTGAGTAGGAGCCTCTTGGCCTTCTCCAACTCCCAAATTCGACCTCAAAGATGCTCTATTCAGTCCTGACATGTCAGTATGCCAGAATTAATATCTGACTTGTGTCATAACTATCATATAATCTCCATTATTGGTGTCATAGATGTCATAAATGTAAGGAGAATTTAGCCAAGTGTCCATGAAACTCCCATTTGGCTTTTCCTCTCCCATGTAAGTTAAAATTCATCCCAAATTTGACCTATGAAGTATATGGACAAGTATATTATCCTTATAATCCATCCAAAATTCATTATTCTTTTTCTATATATGAATTTGCAAGAGAAATATACCATTTAACATAGGAATTCTAGCTAGTGTGGGCCCCGTAGTCTCCATGTGTCTTCATGCTCCATTTTCACTTCTATTTTTCTCTTGTATTTATTTAATAAGATACATTATTAAATATTTATCCCCTTCTAATGTCTAAACATCATTTATTATCCCCCTTATTCCAAATATCAAAGCTTCCACCCCCAACCTAGGAAACTAGTGATTTTCCTCCTTGGCAATTATTTGACTTTTAGCATCCCTTTGACAACTGTCATGAACATGGAAAATGTGATTTGGCCATTGTGACCCAATGAAAAAATTGGGACATTACACCATGGTGGTGGGGTTTGTAGGTACATGATGCACTTGCATAACTGGGGGTACTTGTGGCACCATTGTGGACGGGCCAGTGCCCCCAAGTGTGGTAGGAGGGGCAGTGTAGGTGGAAGGCCCACTGCCCCCATGTATCCCAAGTGGGACAGTGTGGGTTGAAGGAATATTTCCCCCATGCGTTGTAGGTGGGACAACTTAAATAGTCAATATGGGTGGTGGCAGCTAGCTTATGACAGTTTGCATGACCGTGCTGGGGCCACCTGCAGGGGTGTTGGTGGTGGCTTTTGGTGTGGACATGGGTCCACTAGAAATTACTATTCCAAAAAATGGATTCGGGTTTTTACCATCGTGGGGCTTGATGGTTCAATGTGTAGATCTGGTTCAGACTGATATGGGTTTGAATATGAATCAGAAGCTATGTGGCCTTCTAATGGTGTAGAAGGTCGTCGAGAATGGTCTCAACGATGTCAGTTTAATGACCCATACTGTGGTGGTTTGCCTCTTAGGCATGAGGAAGAGTGTGAGGGATCAATCGTGTCATATTTGTATGTCAAAATGGTGGTAATGATTTTTGGACCCCGATTTTAATGGCTTCCTATTGGCTTCAGATGGTCACTCGGCCACCAAGACTACCAGAAGACAGCGCTTGGATTTTTCCTCAAGGGAGTGCTAGTCAATTGGTGGGGGTCGTTGCCCGTTTCGATTGAAAATTGCTCTCAGTGGCCAGATACTTTGGGGTTCCCGTGGTACTCATCACAATGAGTTTCTGGGCTGATCCCAAGTACTTCCCACGGTTAAGGTAGTCAGGGACTTATGTCCTCAAAGACTGCAGATGTTTAACTTAGTGTAAATTGTAAATTTTACTGGCTCACTCAGCGTCATGAACTGAGTTGGGTTGATTTATATGGTATGGTGTGTATGTCTTTTGTTTTTTGTTATACCTGGTGGCTACTTAAATGGTTTATGAATATTCCGTAGAGTTCATAACATTGTGAATGAAAGCAGTAAATAGTAATCATAAATTTTACACATGTACCATTTGTGAACCTGAAGTATGATAGCCTAACTAGGTGACTACCTTGCACCTATATTTCTCTTCAACCAGGAGAGGGTGTTGGGCTCTCAACACAATGGGACTAAGCCCATCTGTAGATCCACAGGTCACCCTTCGGATGCAAGGTTGGTCAACAGGGAGGACGTTGAGTGCCTTGACAATCCCTCCTTCTCTACCCCCTCTACCTTCCAAGTCACCCATTTTTAGTGGCTTCGAAAAATAATAGGTGAAGTGCCTATTACTATATGAGATTCACCCTTTGTCTTATCCCATAATATCCTAAAGGGTGATGAATGGGTAGAGGAGGAAGGGCTAGGAAAGATATTGATTTTAAGTAAATTTTAATCAAGATTTGTTCATTAATCCATTAACCATTGATTTACACATTCTACAAATGAAATGAACAGAAGCAGAAACATAAAAAAAAACAGTTTGGATGGACAGAGGCGACTGAGCCACATTGATAGTCCTTAACTTTAAAAAAAAATCAAACTCTGAGTGACAGATCACACTTTTCAGGTCAAATGTGGCAAGGGGGTCACCAAATTTTCCTAGAAACAGGCGACGGGGTCGCTTAGAATCTGCAGACAGAAGCGAGTTGAATTTTGGAAGGGGGTCACACCTTTCAGGGCTAAATAGGTGACCTAGTCGCACTTGTTAGGCCAGAATGGGAAACCTGGTCCCCTCTCTGGGCCCGATAAGAGAGACCTGCTTCGGAAAGGGAAATGTTTTTGGTCCTGAGTCAGATTCGACTGACAATAACCTGTACTATGGCCAAATGGACTTGGATTGGCCTTGAGGAGGCTTGATAGTAACTGGAAATGCAAATAAACAGAGATCTAAACTATATTTTAACAGAAATTTAAACTAGGGAAAAAAACATAATTAAAAACTGAAACTTTGAAAAATAAACCTAGGGATCCTGTGGGATCAACCTGGTATGGTCGCAGTTCTGTAGCAGGGATTTCTCCATTATTACAGGGCAAGAATGGATACCTTCTATCTATAGGATGGAAGGATAGGGTTCTTTATGGTAATGCAAGAAAAACGAAACGGAATTGAAGCAAAGAGAATAGAAAAGAAAGAAATGGAAACCCTGCACACAAGGTTAGACTCCAGAAACCTGCATACAACTTGTTAGAAAATAAAATAAACCTGCAAGATTTTTTTTATAGAAAAAATAGAATAAAAATGACAGTAAACAAAGCTTATACCTCTTGGTGGAAATGGGCCACCATGCTCTAGCTTCGAGAAGCACCTCTCTCTTGGCGATTGGGGAGCTATGGCTCAATGGGAGGATGGGTGAGAGAGAGTGTGGGTGGCTTGAGAGACAAATGGTCTCAAGGCATCCACTCGAGCAAAATAACAGTATGCAAGGGAGGAATGTGTTGAGAGTGACCCCCACCCCTCTATTTATATCTTTTTTAGGGTGCTAAGCCCCTGGTCAGGGCTTTAGCCCCTTTTTTGGGATTTTATCCCCTTTCACTCAATCTTTAGCTCTTTTTAGGGTTTTAGGCTCCTTTGAGGGGTTTTAGCCCATTTTTGGAGGCTTTAGCCCCTATGAGAGCTATTTAGGCTCTTTTTAGGGGTTTTTAAGCCCCTTTTCATGTTTTTAAGCCTTCTTGAGGGTGTGAGGGTCAAATGGGGTCAAATGAGGGTCATGCCTGGGTGGTGTAGGCCATGTAGAGCTAAGTGAGGGATTTTTTGGGTTAACACCATGGATGTATTTAATTGCTTATACTTTTTTGAATATATATGCTAGAGTAGGTTTAACACATTATTATAGAGCATGCTTGTCTTGTTTTCTTTTGTTGAGAGAAAATTGATAATGCAAGCATGAATTGGAAAAGCTCAACGGGGATCTACTTCAACCATCTGGAACAAGGTGCAATTCAATATCCCTTAGTGTTATATGTTTGGTTTCTCTTGCATATTGGGAAAGATTGATTTTTGGTATTAAGCTGTCTGTTGTGGTACCCCCAATCCATAGGAATTTTCTCTCCATAACAGAACTGGTGACTCCGCTAGAGAAGCTCTTTTTTTTTTGGGATTGGGGGCACATTGTGCTTGACTTTCTCTTCGTTTCTCCCTATTTCCATGTCGCATATAGTAGTATGTTCATCCATTGACACTCCCCTAGAGTGGTTTGACCCTTGGCCCGCATTTTACCACTTTCTTCTTTGTATATGAAACTTTTTTGGCTAAAAGTCACGTACATACACAGGTTTTTAGCCAAAAGTCATGTATTCATGTAGGTTTTTGGCTAAAATCCGCGTATACATGCATGTTTTTTGCTAAAATTCATGTACATATGCTATTGTTCTTTGAACAGTCATGTACATCCTCCCTTTTGGTTGAGTTTGATGTTGTGGGAAGTTGCTGGGTGGGTTGTGAGTGTGTATGGGTCTTCATGGGTTTTGATGTTGTCTGTTGACTACTTCTTTCATGATCAAAGACCTCTTTTTCATTTATTTTTCTTTGAAATTAGTTCTAGTCATTTATATCCTTTTTTTCTTTGCCATTAGTGCTTAGTTGTTTTGTCTCAGTGTCTTGCTTGGCTTGTGTTTTCTACTTGTTGCAAAGACTGAGGATTTTAATGAATTTTATTGCATTTTCATTCTTTTATATTGAAAATACAAAATAGTTTCATTCTTACTTGCATCTCACATATGGATTTAAGGATTTACTTGCATTGGATTGCTTGGATGAGAGTTGTGTTTAGGATTTCATATAGGAAGGATTGCATTGACATTGAAGGAAGAACTTGCATCTCATATAGTGGCATACCCCGTTTTTCATTCGACAAAGATTTACACTTGGCATTGTTTGTTAGGTGTGCACATTTATTTCATTGCTGAGTCATAATATCATTAGTTGCGTGGCCATTTCCCTTTGAGTAATTACAACCATTAAAATAAACGCTTAATTAAAATGAACTACACATTTTTCTTTTATAGGGTTCACCAACAAGATTAGGTTTTATAGTCTTGGAATAGTTCATTGTGAGTCAATTCTCCAAGACTACTAAACAAAAACAAGTAGGTGTCTGTCCAGGTGAGAGTGAGAAATCCTTGGTATAATTAGTGTTTCTTAGGAATCTCCTCTTACATAGGAGTCAAGCACGAGGCAGTGCACGCGATCCCGATTGGGATAACCCTTGGTCACTTTTGTGAGCCCCTAAGATATTTCCAAGATCGTATTCGTATATGGGGCCTCTTTCGAGAGTTTCAGGCTTTTCTACCCTGCCCATATAGTCGATCCTGCCTGCGACTATCTGCTTGAGCATTGTTTATATTGGGGTAAGCTTAGTTTCCTTACCTAGGTATCGCAGGTGGGACTTGCATAGGTTATTCTGTGAGTGTCCTAGCCATGTAGGGGTTGAACAAAAAAGTCTCTTTACACGTTGAAGCTGAGGGCCACTATAACTGGTTACGTACCTCCACTTGTAGTGTATGGGAGTCTCGAGCCTCTCCTAGACGAGACACACATGCTGCGTTCGGGAGCTCATTTATCCTCCCCTTGGTTTGCTTGCATTTTGGCTATAGTTTTTCTTAGGAGTGTGTTCTTTGTGTGTTATTTTTCTTTTGGGATCACGGTTACTTGAGTGTATTTATGTTCTATTGAGTTCGAGTCCTTTTTATGTTTAGCATGCCTAATATCACTACTAGTATCTTGTCACCCGCTCTAGGTCCTAGTGTGGACCCTGGTGTTGGACTGGGGCCACCATGACCCCTTACCTTGATCATAGATTCAGGAGTGGTCATATTCCATCCTCTACTCCATTTGCAAGGATTTTCATTCCCTTTGTCTGGTCTTAACACTTGTGTTAGTTCTCACGAGGGTGGTAGTGGATGCATGAACGTTAGGTCTACACCTTATATTCCTTCTTATGTCCTGTCGTCCACTGCACTGTTTCCTTTGGATGCATTTTTTCATGACCAATCCTCCCTATATCCTGTAGTATGGACTCTTTACTGACTATTTCTAGTTGTTTTGGACTAATATTGTCGTCATGTAGGATCCATTTTTTGTACACTCTCTTTGAGGCTTTGACCCGTTCATTCCCATTGCAGGTATAATGTCTGAATTGGCATATAGGTTAGGATTTCACATCCACTTTCATTTTGCATGACCTTATGACCGTTTCATTTTCACCTTAGGTACGAACCCATTCCATGATATCACAGAACCTTCATGTTGCTGGTAGAAATGGTATTGCGTGAATGGTAGAGCTTTCCTATACATGGGTTCCCTAGTTAGATCCTTTTTGCATTTGGTACCCATGATGAGATGCCTCCTTTAGGTTTGAGGAGTCCCTTTTTAGTCCTACCATGTCCTTGAGCAAGAGCTTCATACTCCTCTTGAACTTTATGCTGGCTTTTCCCCATAGGGAATCCCTTGTATATATCAAGTTGTAATTACATTTCATGAGTTTTTCTTGCCTTCTTGAGCTTTATGCCATCCCCCTGAATTTGAGTTATCATCCATATAGCCCGAGCTTGTCTCATGTCTAGCCAAGCAGAGCCTTTAACATATCTTTTGCAACTTGATCACCCCTTTTACTGGGAGGAGACCTTCCCCTGAGTGTCATTATCTTGCACATTTCTCCTTGCATTAAGCATAGGCATGTTCCACTGCTTGGAACTAGTTTTCTTGTCCCGTGACATTTGTCTCCTCCTAGATTTGTAATATAAATTACTTTTATTCTTTTTCAAGCTTTTCAAAATATTCGAAAAAGTCCAAAAAACTAAAAAAACTAAAAAGAAGGACATGAAAAGATGTTATCTTTGGAAGTAGTCTAGTCGTGTCACCTTCGAACATAGCACTGTATATCACATCCGTTGGTTGGGTTATTACTTTGAATTTAGGAGCTGTAGTCGTGTTGCTACTGCAACTATTCCCCAAAAAATTTTACATTTTTTAGGACCCCCTTTAAATTTCTAGTTTTGTTACTTAGGCACTTTGAGTTTGAAATCCAGCATTTATGGTTTGTTTTTATCATAGGAAAGTCTCAAGATTTTTGGTTTTTTTAACAAGGAAAGAAATGTGTTTTTGAACTGCTACGGAGGATGGTTTGTCAAGTTCTGAGCTGCTACGACAGACAACTTCTTATGTTTCAAGCCACAACGATGGATGGATTTTTAGTTTGAATATTGAAACTTCTTTCGATTATTTTTTATCCCGCTATGGTTGATGGTTTCCAGTTTTTGAACCGTGTTGTAGCTGACTTTTATTTTTTTCCCTCTGCTTAATTTGTCAATAGTCTAGCTGCAACGACAGGCAGTATCTTGTCCTCGAGCCACTACAGCGGAGGTTTTTCCTAAAGCACCAGCAGGTCGGTTGTTATCAGCTGTTTCAGAAGTTTCCATGGTTTCGAGTTGCAATGAAAGGTGGAAGACTATGTTGAGAATCGAAAATTGTTATAACTTTTCTGCCCCACCTTGTTGGGTGATTCCTTACCTCTTTGCTGTAATGGTAGGAAAGCTTGCAAACTTATTATCGAAACCTGTTCTAATTTTTAGACCTATCGTGATGAATGCATTTCTTTTTTACCACCGCAATGGTGGAGAAGTTTCCTCGTTGGTCACACGATCCTCACTAGGCCTGCTTTAGTGGATGCATTTTAGTATTGGAGCCCCTACAACGTAGGGCTCTTCATTTTAAGGGTCATCGGGTCAGGCTTGTCCATCGCATCGAAGGATTGTTTCATCGCTCTTTTGCAATGGCAGGTGGGATTATAAATTCATTATCGGTACCTTCCCCGATTTTTTAGATCCGCCATGGTGAATGTCTTTCTTTTTTGCTGCTACAACGATGGGAAAAAGTTCCTTTCCGGTAACTCGATCTTCATCAGGCCCGTTGTAGGGGGAGGAGTTTTAATCTTGGAGCCCCTACGACGGCTGTCGTCCATATTTTCCTTCCAACATTGTCATGACCGCTGAGATGCAAAAGGAATGCGAGCACATTTTTTATGCTTTTCCTTCCATTTTTAAAGGCCTTTGCCTGTGAATATCTATTTATACCTAGGGAGGAGGGTAGGTATTTTTGTTTCTGTTAGGTTTAAAAGGGTATTTCCCCTTGCATTGTTTAGGCATCACCATCGTAAGCCTCTTAGATTTTTTTTGTGTGTCTATGGGCGGAAAGGTATAATTAGGTGGTTAGGTTATTTGTTCACTTCTAGAGTCCAAAGGCTGAGACCCACCTATGCAAAAATTTCATTGCCAACATTTCACCTCTTGACCTGTGGGGTGTTCTTCCTGTTCCGATGGACGAGGATGGCGGGGTAATAAAAAATACTAATGTCGGTTTTTTTTGAAATAGTTTGCACAGTATATCACATTTAGTTTTTTTTAAATACATGAGTTGGTTAATAATAGAAGTGCTAAAACTATTTTATGTTGTTGTAGTCACCGATCATACCAGACAACATGACAAAAAAAAGGGAAAAAAGAAAGCGAGGATCGTTGAATATGATTCAAATGCAGAATTTGTATAAGTGGCACCCGTAGTGAGGGTTGAAATACCACATGAAGAACACTTAAATCAATTACATGCTAGATTTTAGAAGGATGAGCTTGGCATACAACTGATAAAAAAATTAGATGAAAGGGTGATAAAAAGTGTGATTGCTCAAGCTGCAGTAAGTAACTGCCTTTTAGAAGATCAACTTTGAGTACTTCCAGCAAGGGTGGTTGACATAAGGGCTCAGTCTTCCAAGCATGATGTCACGGTCATATTCTTGGATCCAGCCGAGTTTGAGATAATTATTTCAGATGCTGAGACATGGAAACAATTCATTGCTGAGTTGACTGGGACCACCTGAGTGTTTTGCCCCTTTGACACATGGAAATGTAATTGTAATAATTTTGTATTTATCTCTTAATTAGTGTATACACTAGAAGACAAATATTTTGTAACCGAATGTTGAGGAAGCCCAAGGGGAAGGAAAACCAAGGTTCATTTTGAAATGTATAAATATAGGTGAAGTCGAATGGGAAAGGGACTTTTCGCAAGCATAGTTACTGAAGCTTGTTGTAAGAAGAACTATTTCCTTTTATAATAAAGAAGATAGAATTTTGCTAGAGAGAGTATTTCATAAGCCTCAAAGCATTTTGTGTAAAGATGAATGAAGAACTATTTCTTTTTTAGCACTATATACAATCTGTGAGATTGTTCCTAACCCTCTGAACTATTTCTAAGTTATGACTAATTTTATGTTATGTGATGAATCTTATGCACTAATGAATGATGAATGTTTTAATATCACTGAGCTATCTTTGTGTTAAATTTCTGCTGTATGTATGTATCCTATATTTATTAGTTATCTGTATATTTCTTTATGCAAACAATACAATACATCACTCATTCTTATTTAATATCAATCTTGCTCCCTGGGGATAGGCTAGAATAGATTTAGACTAGCTTTTTTCTATTTCTATTACTTGCATTTTATCTAGGCACTTGCATTTCATACACAAAAGATAAAAAATATAAATGGTGGATTGGGCCACAACTGGTAAAAGAGATTTAAGAATACATTTCAATTTAATGGTAGCCAGACCAATAACCAGACAGATTCCCCATACCAAATGATAAGCGACCCATTTGGCAACGATTATTGGGGAGAATCCCTACTGTTGGTACCTAGGATTTTTTCAGCCATCAATAGTTTTGGCACTAGAAGGAGGGCCGCCAGTACATGGTTGGCCAAGGAAATCCATTTTCTCTAGAATTTTCCACCGGTGACAGTTCTGAAACTAGTTTTCCCAAGGACCGCAGTCCTAAAAGAAAATTTAATCATGAGTGCGTTTATCCTGTTTCTATCGAAGTAGTTAACGATTTAAGAAGAATCACAACGTCATATGAAAAGAAGCTTGGAGGATTGTCGAATATACCTGAATTACCTAGAAGACAAACTTACAGAAAAGAGCACCCTTTCATAGAAGATTCCGTGTTAGTGAGAGATTTTGAAGAGCTGGTATACTTAACCTTGCAAGAAATTGTTCAACCTCTTGACTAGTTGGGACCTGCTTCTTGTTCTTGTTTACCTTTTCGAACCCTTTTTTAGTCTCCACCTCAGTCTCCACCCTGAATCATGGCTAGAAATGTGAACCAAAATACTAATCAACTGTCACGTCCCCGACCCTCCGACCGGCGAAGAAGGACACTACTAACACCAAACAACCTGGAAAATATCCCCATGAACATGAACAAGGATAAATGCTGATATTAAAGAAACTTAACATAATGCATACTAAGATGCATAAAACATACAAGGATACACAGTTACTCAACATTCAGCGGAAGCAACACACACATTCTAGCATTTAACATGTTCATCATAATTCATGGAACAATAGATATAGTTGCAGAGGTGAAATAGTCAAGAGTACTTATCTTTTAATGAAGAACTCGCCCCACAACCAGCTACGTTGCTGCAACGTTCCACCCAACCATAGGCCAGCGTGCTCATCAATCTCTCAACAACACTGCCACCCCTGAGCTGGGCATGATTCCTCAAGGAATAAGGGTCAATGCAGGCTTACACATAGCCAAGGTACACCAATCAGCCAAACCCACACAGTAGGGTTTTACCAGGTCATCAAGGAGCTAGGATAGGCTAAATGCCAAGCTGGTGGCTTCATCACCAGCCTTCTCATGCATACCTATCCTCTAATCTCACTCACAACAGTCCGAAGACCAACCACTGCATACCGCACCAAAACAACCCATTCACAACTCTTGTGAAGAAGGCAAAGACAACCAGGTGACAATCCCAACCAACAGGTGAAACACAACTCAAGTCCAACCACACTCCAGAGTTGTTCTTGGCCCTAGCATGGCCAAAACAACTAAGCAACAACACCCAAAAGACGTCCATAGCCTTAGCAACCAAGAAGCAACCCAAAATCAGGGTGAATCGACAGCCCAACACATAATGAAAACTAGGGCAACCTTACACAGTCCCAAAACATGAGAGAAGTCAAACTCCTAGTGTGGACAGAGGAAAACACAAACGCATACCATAGTAGACAGCATACATGACCACAATCGACAAGGAGACATACACATATCACCGAAATCGGTATGGAACACACAGGCACACAGGCTCGAGCATGAATGGCTCCTGCCCCCAAAAATCCTGAGTGACAGCCACAATTTCACCCGCTCCTTGAGTGAGGAAGACCAACGCAAAATTCCTGTGTGTGAGAAGGGGAGAGAGAACAACTCTTTGCATGAGGGTGATCAGTCGATGAAGAATCCCTCCAAACAGTGCACATGAGGAAGCTAAACCCCTCTCTGTGTGAGAATGAGCAAGACCAAATCCTTCGGAGGGTGGAATCATGGGAGAGTGGAGTCTGTGTTTCTTCTGCCCCATGCAAGTGAAGAGGAGAGTCTGTTGGTGGAGTGGGCACGCGGGAAAGGACTGACAGTCCTGCCACACCCACCACTACTTATCAATAACTACCCCCAACTACTCAACAAGAAATTAAATTGGTGGTTGGATGAGACAAGGGAAGATGGCAAATCAAACAAGGTGGTAACACATGGGTTTCCCCCCCATAGACTAAGGTTTGACATCCCCCACCCTTATCCTTTGGAATCATGACCTTTTCATTTTAACGTTGCACTGCCATAGCTAGTTGTGGGTTTATTTTTAATTGATGTGCGTATTTACATGATGCCAAACTATAATGTGTTGGATAGCACGATATACCATCAGCAACTATCCCCATTGCCGAAACATACACAACCAAATCGATGGTGGGGATTTTGCCTTTAGCTCCTCACCACGATTAATTACATTATATACATCATGCAAATGGGGTCAAAACTGGGGTGTTACATTCCCCTCCCCCTTGGAATAACACTATCCTCAGTGTTCCAATACATAGGAATACACATACAATATATATACAATTGCACATCAAAATTTCAAAATTTTACAGATCTATCCCACGTTCAATTATTTACTTTGAACGTTCAGGACCAAGCCCCTCAACTTCCATGAACTTCTCCCGCTGGTTCTCAGCTTTCAGCTTATCCCGAAGTCTAGGAACTTTGCGGCTGTTTCCCTCTTCATGTTCCCTCATTGGGCAGTCCCAGTGTAAATGATGTCCTCCGCATCCCCCGCATTTCACTGGATGCTTCATCTTTACTTGCTCAATTTCTTTTGAGTCTTCATGCCTGGACCGTTTCTTATCGAGTCGCTTGGACGAATGTTCCATCACTGATCCACCTTCCTTTCCTTTGCCGACTTCTCCCAAAAGGCTTTTCACCTCCCTTTGCAAACCAATAGAGTCTTGCAAAATCTAGTGGTTCATTTCATTCTTCCTTTTCTGTATCTTGAGCATCTCCCCAAGATTTTCTTGGGTCTTGATAATCATTTGAAGGAGACTTCCAGCTAAGTCCAAATTTTTTTGATCTGCTGCCATGATCAATGTGCACCACTGGGTTTCACTTTTCTCACCTGTGAAATGCACCATTGAAATTCTGTCAGACCAAGCATAATATAAACATTAAAATCAGTTAGTTAACTACCCAATTGGCATGACAGTCCAAGTCTTATCAAGAATACTTTCATATTTTTCATGCCTTCCCAACAGGAACATGAGCTCATTCATGTCCATTCCTAGGCAAGGAATTAACTATTCCAACATTCACAATTTACTTTAAGCAAATACACACATTCCATTTTCAATCATACATGCATTCAACAATCTTTTGTTTTTCACCATGCATATATATATATATATATATAATTAAAAAGGCAAGAGAGAGCAGCAAGAGTTTTTCCCCTCTTTGTTTTGTTCCATCCTGGAACCCACACCACCGCTGTGGCTTTTCATGCTCTCAGCCTCTTTCACTTCACCGTGAATGCTGGACCAATCCCTCTTGGTCATGATACTTAGTGTCTTCAGTCTATTCCAGACCTCTAAACCATGGAGTCTCTCCACATGGTTTTGTCTCGGCTGCTAGGACCCCCATAGTCTTACTAGCACCTTTTTCATTACCGCTCAATTCGAGCTCTCCAGGACAGTCACATGTCCACATGCACCCCTAGGATGCTCTCATAGTCCTCGCTTCTAGCGATACCTATATTCAAACATTGAATAGATTCACATATTTAGTTTATTCTCATCGGTTCTACCTCTAGAATAAGAGCTTAAAACATCATAACCAAATCATATACACATGTATGTTCATAAGCAAAATAATCCAATACTTATTTGTATTGTGTGTTTCCTTGTTAGTCCACAGGATCCTGCTTCGCTTTGCAAGCCTTGGGATCGCCTATGGACTTGGATGTTAGGTCAGCACGCAGGCTGCTCCACAATCATCAAATAATTAATGTCCAACCAGTACATCCTCATGTCGACTGGGCTTGGAACTTTACCACGACCATTTCTAGGTCTAGGATCTACTATGGATCCTCAGGCATATAACAGCCCAACATACACTTATATCAACAATAATACATACACTTATATCAACAATACACTTATATCAACATGCACTTATATCAACAATAACCCTTACTTCGCAGCCCCTCACAACAACCGTTTGCCTTTTCTCTTTAGGGTGCAACACCCAACTGCTTCTATTTAGCCTGTCAACACAAGCAATATAGGAAAACTCATCAGCGTTATTGCTCTAAAACTGTAATCATATTTCATATCATTCACTATCAAGTATTGAGACACCAGGAGTGCGTCCACTCCCTAGGGTGTAGTCAATATTGAAAACCCTTTCATGACTCGACATCGGAAAAGTGTGCACCCTTTCCCAGTGTGTGCCATGGAGGCCCTATTCATACTCAAGCAATCGGTCATCATGGAAATAAAATCAAAACATATTCTGCATATGGAATTTTAATAATTTGACATGCATATTCTTAGCAAGGGTCACAGAACACTTATCCATTTGCCGACGCAGTATTCCTTCGTTAAGGAGGAATGGGGCTCCCTTCTCTAAGTTGACAGTCCCTCGGTTAGCCATATCAACTCCTTTTTACATTTCATATCCACACATGTATTACTGACATAATTTATACCATCTCACTCATGTTTCTACCAAACATGCAGTGCAGATGAGACATTTCCAGAATGTCCAATGGAGTTTCACCCGAAACCCATTTCCAAGATAAGGGAAAGCCTTCCCATGAAGTTTGGCTCCTGCAGGCCATCACACATGATCTTCCTGCAGTGTGTACCCCTGGCACATTCATAAAATAGCCAAACAGTCAATCATTATCTGATAATACAATCCAAATTGATTGTTCCATAACCAAGCAATGACATTAGTAATCAAATTCAATAGGAATTTGCAATTCTGTCTACTACAGAAATTAGTTTGCTTAGCAATGAGGCGATCCTCATTTGTGGGTCTCTTGTAAGCAGCACCACTATTCCCATTATAATTTTATGCGTACTAGCATAATATGAATGCCCTCTTACAATGCATCCTCCTGACACAATCTTATACAAGCCAACAGTGATTAGTAGTTGTCAGCAATTTCTTAAATCTGAAATTCACAATCCAAATTTAACAACCCATTATGCATACCAACTAGCTTTATAGCCATAAGACTCTTCTCATAAGGTTTGGATCTTTCACATGGTAGATTCTGGCATTGGTCATGGTATTACTCTCATTGCCATGCTCTAAAAAATCTACCTGAAACCTGAGCTTCAATCAACCAAACAATTGGTAAGTTTGGATGCATATAACCCTTTTCATTGCCGCAACCATCACTGAAGCATTTTCAGAATTTATAAAATTCAAATACTTCCAGCTGTTAATCACATCAATATTACCAAAACTCATTTACTTCACGCAATCATTATCATACTAACATCTGCAAGGTATAATCACAGCATTCATGCAATTAAATGAAATGTTTAGATACTCCTTACTTCACAAGCATATCATTTGTACCACCTTGCTCTTCCAGAGAGCATTTCTGGCAGCCAATTGATCATGACTATCCTCTTTATGCACTTACTATCTTGCATTCATAACAACCTTTGAATGGTTCCTGAATTGTCATCAATTCATCATTTCAGCCATTAGTTATTCATAATATCACATGCACTCATCTCAATGCATTCATGCAATACATCACAACATTTGCACCTATACTTATGCAATCAGTCACTCACACCCTTCATATGCATATGTTCAATGCATGACTACAAGATTCATAAAAATATTTTTAATGCATATCCATTCAATGCTACCTTGTATTGATTCAAGAATACTATGCATTCAAGAATACCATGGCCTAACCATGACTACCTCATATAGGATGCATTACTACAATCAAGATCAGCAGTACTTACTTTCCTTGGGATACTAAGCTCAATCAATATATACAGGCATGGCACCCTTCTATATGAACGTAGTTTAACATTCAAATATCCACACGGTATGAGGTCTCTTACCTTTACCACTTCATGGAATTTGTCATAATCAAACTCTTACCTTCATGGGTCCTACTTACACCCTTGACATGACCAATTTGGTTGGTCCTTTGCAGGAGATTGCAGAATTTGCTCACCAAATTTTTATCCTGGACTTGTTGCTTTATCCATTTCTCCATAGAGTTGCTAGTCACATTTTTCAGCATCAACAACATATCCAGCCAGGTCCATGTTGTCGTTGGTTTTTCCACTAATGCCAACACCAATGCAATAACTATCATTAGTGGTTCATTATAAATGTATAATCCTCAATATCCTATGTACACAAAGCATGTCCTTATGCATTTTTATGTACAAAACTTATAAATATAATTATAATTAGTAAGACAGGGGTTAAAGAATTTTCCCTGTTAAAACTTTGATTTCGGCTCCCATCTTGGGTTTCCTTCCGCCATTGCGGAAATCCTTTCAACATTGACTTGCCATGGTGGCCAGGTCTTCCTCTTCGTGCCACCGCTGCACCAGAAGATTGTTTGATTTACGAATGCCACTGTTGCAGCCGAATATTCTTTCTCATTCCGATACTGTAGCGGCTTAATATTCCATCTCTGCCCACCGTAGCGGCTTCGTTTTCTTTTTCCAGCCGCCGACATAGCGGCTCCTATCCTTTCTTCACCTACCTCCATTGCGGCTTGATGTTCATCTTTCACCCATCATGGCTGCCCCCTTTACCTCTTCCTGCTGCTGTCGTGATGGCTCAAAGCTTGAGCTCTAACCACAACGACAGAAGAATCTCGAACCTTTTTCCTATTGCCGTATCGGTGCCTCGAAGAACTAATCCTTTCCACTGTTCATCTGCACTTCTAGACTTCATCGGTGATGCCAAAGGCTATCCATCGGTGGTCAAACAGCTAACATTTTTCGTCGTTTCGGATCCCCATCCATCTAAGCTTCTGATTCCTTTATCAACGCTGCAAAAGCTATCATTGGCGATCAAATCCTCTACCTGTCGGACGGCTATTTCTCTAAGCTTCTGGCACTTCGGCAGTCTGATCTTCATCTTTCATCCGACGTGTCAGCGGTAAAATCTTCTAAATTTTTCTGATGTTTTAGGCCAATCCTCCTCTGGCTTTCGATGTATTCGTGGAACGATCCTCTAATTTTCTCCGACATGTCAGCGGTCCAATCCTCTAAATTTTTCCGACGTTTTCTGTACTTAGAAAAATTTTCAGAAATTTTTCTTCTTATTTCCACCGCCACATCGGCTGCTGAATCAAGTATCCTTCACCGATGTTTCAGCGATCTTCGGAAGATCTCCGCCGAAACTGCGGCTCTGCCTTCAACTAATTTCCTCCGAAACCTTCTCTTCTCTTCCACCGCTGGATCGGCAACCTCATCTTCTATTTTTCTCCAATACTTGCTACCGCATCGGCTGCTTAAACAGCTAACTTTCACCGACGGTTTCCATACTTAGAGGAATTTTTTTTTTAAAATTTTCAAAGTCTTCAAAATTTTCCCTCTTTGTCGGCTTATTTCACCTGTTGGCATCGGCTCTCAACACCTCTTCGTTTCTACCATTGCGGCTCTCTTCCGGCGAGCCTCCCCTTTCTTCTGCCACTGCAGCTGCATCGAAAGACTTCTCGTGAAGCTTGCTGCCATTGCGGCTCCATCTCAAGGTTCTGTCCGTGTGCATCGGGCGGACTTCCACCTAGCTCATCTGATGATTCGAACTTAGAAATTTTTTGGAATTTTCCCCTTTTAGCCTTCTTCTTCGCCGCTTGATCTTCTTTTCATCGGCGAAATAGTGCCATCAGCAGCCGTAACGATGACTCATCATCTTTGATCTTCTCCCGATCGGCGACCCAATCTGCTAAGGCATAACCGGATCGGTATCAGCAGTCTCTTCTCATCGGAAGGCTAATGCTCTATGCTTCCGCAACGGCGGCACATGAAACACTATCTTCTTCTGATAGTCGACAATTTCGGCCTTATAAAATTTTTTGAACTTTTAAACCTTCTTTCTTTACGGCATCGACGGTAGGAGGCCTTACCCGTTGGACGCGTAGTTGTCTAGCCATCCGCAATGGCGGGTGCTTGATCAACTTTTTTTTTTGCCGACGATTTTAACACTTAAGACAAATTTCAAAACTTTCCTACTGTCGGCAATAGGATCCACTAACACTGCTGCATCAGTGTTTTAGTCCCTTCGAAAGCCGCAACAGCAGACAGACAACCGCTAAATTATTCCGCGGTGTCGACCACCCCAACATCTATTTCTTCCAACGGACATTGAACACTTAGAAATTTTTTCGTAATTTTCCCTACAACTGCTCTCCGTCGGGTATGCTTCTGCTTAGCTCTCCGCTACATTGGAAGTCTATTCCACTAAGTGTTCTGATGAACCGGCAGTTCAAACACTTAGACAATTTTGTGGAAGTTTTCTGTCATAAACTTTTGATTGTTGGGTAGAAAGAAATCCTGCTTCTGTCACTGCATCTCCATGGTCCATTTAGGCCCATGCTGCAACATGAGCTCTGATACCAATCTGTCACATCCTCGACCCTCCGACCAGCGAAGAAGGATGCTTCTAACACCAAACAACTGGGCAAACAACCCCATGAACATGAACAAGGATAAATGCTGATATTAAAGAAACTTAACATAATGCATACTAAGATGCATAAAACATACAAGGATACATAGTTACTCAACATTCAACGGAAGCAACACACACATTCCAGCATTTAACATGTTCATCATAATTCATGGAACAATAGATATAATTGCAGAGGTGAAACAGTCAAGAGTACTTATCTTTTAATGAAGAACTCGCCCCGTAACCAGCTACGTTGCTACAACATTCCACCCAACCATAGGCCAACGTGCTAATCAATATCTTAGCAACACTGCCACCCCCGAGCTGGGCATGATTCCTCAAGGAATAAGGGTCAATGGAGGCTTACACATAGCCAAGGTACACCAATCAGCTAAACCCACACAGTAGGGTTTTACCAGATCATCAAGGAGCTAGGATAGGATAAATGCCAAGTTGGTGGCCTCATCACTAGTCTTCTCATGCATACCCAGCCTCTAAACCCACTCACAACAGTCTGAAGACCAACCAATGCATACCGTAGAAAAACAACCCATTCACAGCTCTTGTGAATAAGGAAAATACATCCAGGTGACAATCCCAACCAATAGGTGAAACACAGCTCAAGTCCAACCACACTCCAGAGTTTTTCTTGGCCCTAGCATGGCCAAAACAACTCAGCAACAACACCCAAAAGACGTCCGCAGCCTTAGCAACCAAGAAGCAACCCAAAACCAGGGTGAATCGATAGCCCAACACACAATGAAAACTAGGGCGACCTTACACAGTCCAAAAACACGGGAGAAGTCAAAATCCCAGCGTGGACAGAGGAAAACACAAACACAGACCACAGTAGACAGCATACATGGCTACAATTGACAAGGAGACATACACATACCACCGAAACCGGTATGGAACAAACAGGCACACAGCCCTGAGCGTGAATGGCTCCTGCCCCCGAAAATCCTGAGTGACAGCCACGATTTCATCCGCTCCCTGTGTGAGGAAGACCAACGCATAATTCCTGTGCATAATAAGGGGAGAGAGAACAACTCTTTGCATGAGGGTGATCAGTCGATGAAGAATCCCCCCAAATGGTGCACATGAGGAATCCGAACCCCTCTTTGTGTGAGAATGAGCAAGACCAAATCCTCCGGAGGGTGGAATCGTGGGAGAGTGGAGTCCGTGTTTCTTCTGCCCCACGTGAGTGAAGAGGAGAGTCTGCTGGTGGAGTGGGCACGTGGGCGTCAGTCCTGAAACACCCACCACTACTCAGCAATAACTACCCCCAGCTACTCAATAAGACATTAAAGTGGTGGTTGTATGAGACAAGGGAAGATGGCAAATCAAACAAGGTGGTAACACATGGGTTTCCCCCCCATAGACTAAGGTTTGACATCCCCCACCCTTATCCTTTGGAATCATTCCCTTTTCATTTTAACGTTGCAATGCCATAGCTGGTTGTGGGTTTATTTTTAATTGATGTGCGTATTTACATGATGCCAAACTATAATGTGTCGGATAGCACAATATACCATCGGCAACTATCCCCATTGCCGAAACATACACAACCAATTCGATGGTGGGGCTTTTGCCTTTAGCTCCTCACCATGATTAATTACATTATATACATCATGCAAATGGGGTCAAAACTGGGGTTTTACATCAACTACCTCCTCCACCAGCTTGGAGGGCCAGAACCCCTCTTAACCTGGCTACTCCATTACACAATTTACCTGCCCACCCTGAGAAGTCATTGCCTAAATTTGACCTGACAGAAGGCATTGATGTGGATGATCATTTACAAAGTTTTTCTTAGCCCTTGATGTCTTATCACCAGCAAAACATGAATATGTAGTATGCAGACTGTTTGCACATACCCTTAAAGGAAAGGCAACATCATGGTATTTTGGCCTACAGGGGAATTCAATCACAAACTGTAATACGTTTGAAATACTGTTTAAGAGCAATTTTGGACGTCGAAAACAAAAAATACTATGATGAAATAATTACTTTCTCTAAAGATGGAGAAAAAAGAGAAAGTTCTTAATTTTAATCATAGGTTCGCTCACCATTTGAATAATTTCAGTTCTGCCATAATGCCTGTTGAAGAGACATTAATAGAATATTATTCTTCGACGCTTTCAGCAGAGATAGTGGTGTTCTTGAAGCGGTCGATAAAACCTTCATTATTAGAAACCTATGAAGAAGCAAAGAAGGTGGAAGATGAACTCGAGAGTATAAATAAATAGTCTGTAGATTCAGATACAAAAACTTTTAATAAGAATCCTTTGTTGCTGACTAAACCCAAAGAGGAACGTTCAAACAAATTAGAAAATGTGGTTAAAATGGTACAAAAGCTCTTAAACAATATTGTTGACTTAGAGAAAGATAGATAAGCAGGTTCTTCTAGAAATCCATTTAGACAATTTTTCAAGAAGAAAGAATAAAATAGTCCACCCCAATCACCCATCGACAATTCTTCTGTGCTGAATCTCACTGAAGTTGGTATGGATAATTTTTGTACTTTTCACCAACAAACCCACTCGGAGAAAAACTAACCTCGGTGGATTAATTCAATGAACCTAGTCATGAATTAGCTATTAGATGTTCAACTAATAGAACCTGAAGTTAAGGAAGAAAAGGAAATTGAAACAGAAAGAACTTCGAAAGAAACTACTATGGTTTAGTGGGACTGTATGACCACGCTAGGGTTGGAAGAAGAAGAACCCATTGAAGAAATACAACTTTCGGCAGTAAACATCACAACAAGAAGTCAGGGACCAATAATAGATGAGTGTTTATTGCCAAAGATTAAGAAGTTCCAAGAAAGTATGAAAAAGCTTGCTAATAAGACTCAAATCCCACCAATACCTGAAAAGGTCATAGCAAAGCAAAAAGCTCTAGTAGTAAGTAGACAAGCAAAGGTTGTGGAGAATAAGTTAGACAATAATAAGAAAAGTTCAGTGGAACTAGAAGTGGGATATGATATAGTAGAAGATATTAAGAAAACCAAGGCAAATGTCTCATTATTTGAGATGTGTAATTTACTACAACAAAAGAAGAAAATTTTGGAATCCTTGGATCCTCAACCTAGTAGAACTCCAGAAAATGTCCCATTAGATAAAGAGATAAATGAAGCCAGTATTGGAGGAAAGTCTAAGTCTCGAACTCAGGCATTCCTATTGACCTTTGAAATTTTTAATATGAATGTACACAATTTTTTGGTAGATTCTGGAGCATCTTCGAAGGTCATGCCCTTGTCAGTTTGTAAAAGGATAAATGGGAAACCTACTCCCTATGCTAGTCAAATAATTCAATTGGATAGGACGACATTCAAGGTGGCTGGTGAGATGTAGGATGTACTATTTTGACTAGAAGTTGATGAAAGGGTTTGTCAGTACATAGATATTATGGTATTAGACATCCCAGAAGCCTATGGTTTAATACTGAGTAGGGATTGGTATGAAAAGCTTGATGGGTATTTTGCAACAGATTGGTCACACTTGTGGTTATCTTACAAAGGCTGCCAGAATCAGATTAAAGTAATAAGAGAACCACATATGAAATATAATGTGACGCAGCTAGAAGGGAAGAATGAGCCGGTAAATTTTTCACACTCAGTTTTGGGGAATTATTTCATTGAACTTGAACCGGGAAATTACCAAGTAGAAGAAGCCAGTGACAAATCAGACACATAGCCTGAAATCCTTTAGTTTTCATGAGATGATAATATTGATTGTAATATAGTTAATTTAGTTTTTGTTTCAGAAAATAGAACTAGTGCTTTAGAAGTAGAAAATAAGTTTTGGTTATTATATTTTGATGGTTCGAAAAGTCAAGAAGGATTAGGGGTCATTTGTGTCCTAATTGATCCAGAAAAAAAAACAAAACATTTTTTAGCTTGTATATTAGAATTTGAATGCATGAATAATATGGCTGAATATGAAGCACTGATTCAAGGATTAAAAAAGGCAATTGAGTTTAAAGTTAGGAATTTAAAAGTCTTTGGAGACTTTGAAATAATTGTAAAGCAGGTCCGCAATAATGATCCATTGTCTATCTCCTCATTTAAAAGGGTATCAAAATGAAGTTTGGGGAATCATAAAATTTTTTGATGCTTTTAATCTTAATTCTATTCCTAGACTAAAAAATGCAGCAGTTGATTTATTAGCTACCTTTGTTGCAAGATTGGTGCCTACGAATAAGAAATGTTCAATTGAATTGATTTTCAGGTCATCAGTACTGATAATGTCACCAATTTGAGACTATTTGATGATGCCCAATAGATTTTGGAATTCTTAACCAACGAGGAAACTTTTAAAGACGCAGTTATTGATGACGAGGAACACTAAGCAAATCTTAAGAATGGTAATTTCATACCAAAAGGGGTAAGGAAATTAGAGGGGATGTTTGATCTAAATAACAAATTACAAAGGCTAGTGAATGTTAAAACACAAAACTCATCAATGCAGTATGAGCTGATCAATATAGGAACAGAAGCTGAACCCAAGTATGTCAACTTAGGGAAATGTTGTTCTCCGGGTGAAAGAATTAAGTTCATCAATTTATTTCAGAAATATAAGGATGTATTTGCTTGGACTTATGATGATCCGAAGATGAATGACACTCACATAATCTAACACATTATTCCTATTAAAGTAGGTGTAAAATCTTTCCAACATCATATTTGGAAGATGCATCCTAAGTTGGAACCCCTGATTCAAACTGAAGTGAAGAAATTGCTTGATGCTAAGATTATTTTCAAGGTTAGACACTCGGAATGGGTAGCGATCTTGGTACTAGTTAGAAAAAATTCTAGAGAAAAAAGACTATGTGTGGATTTTAGAAATATGAATCGTGATTCAAAGTGAAGTGAAGAAATTACTTGATGCTAAGATTATTTTCAAGGTTAGACACTCGAAATGGGTAGCAAACTTGGTACCGGTTAGAAAAAATTCTGGAGAAATAAGACTATGTGTGGTTTTTAGAAATATGAATTGTGCTCCAGACAAAGGAAATTATCCAGTCCCTCCAATGGAGTAGATTTTGCAGATGGTGTCAGGCTCTGAGTTATTCTCCTTGTTGGATGGGTTTTAAGGCTACAATCAGGTACTGGTAGCAGAACAAGATAGGCTGAAAACTACGTTCCGTACAAACTAGGGAAAATTTGCCTATAGGAGAATTCCCTTTGGATTAATTAATGCTGGAGCCACTTTCCAAAGGGCCATGGACATAGATTTTTGAGGACTGATAGGCCACAGTGTGGTGGTATACTTGGATGATGTAACAATATTTTCAAAGAAAAGAGAAGAACATCCATATCATTTAAATTTTTTTTTTGAGCGTTGTCGGAAATACTGTATCTCATTGAATCCAAAGAAATGTGTTTTTGCGGTGCTGGAAGGAAAGTTGTTGGGTCATGTCAATTCTAAAAGGGGAATCTCCACAGACCTATAAAGGATTGAAGCTATATCGCATATTCCCTTGCCCCACAATAAGAAGGGTATGTAATCGTTCATGGGAACCATTAATTTCATGCAAAGGTTTGTGCCTGATTTTGGACAAATAATTAAACCTTTGTAGCAGATGGTTAAGGAGAGTGCGTAGTTTAAATATACTGACATAGAGAAGGGTGCATTTAATAAGATCAAAATAGCAATAGCACATGCACCTT
This sequence comes from Pseudotsuga menziesii, assembly GCA_001517045.1. Taxonomy (NCBI): domain Eukaryota; kingdom Viridiplantae; phylum Streptophyta; class Pinopsida; order Pinales; family Pinaceae; genus Pseudotsuga; species Pseudotsuga menziesii. The sequence continues at coordinate 367,100 of LPNX010934845.1, read as the reverse complement.
CACTTAGAAGTCCCAATTTTGATAAAGATTTCATATTGTACACTTTTTCTTCTGATAATTCGCTCGCAGCAGTGCTAACTCAAAAGGAAGAAGGGGGAGATGAATTCCCTATTTCATTTATGAGCATTGGTCTGCAAGGTTCTGAATTGAACTACCCCTCCATTGACAAGCAAGCGTATGCAATATTTAAAGAGGTAAATCAATTCAGTCCATATATACTTAAGAATCAAACTAAAGTGGTTGTTCCTCAGCCAGTATTCCTAAGCCTCTTCGTGCAAAAAGAGTTGGGAAAGAGAAGAGGAAATTGGGTTATGAATTTACAAGAATATGATTTGGAGTTTAAGCCAGCAGCCATTATTAAAGGACAAGGACTTTGCAAGATAATGGATAAAAGGAAAAATTGGGAAAATGAGGTCGAAGTTCATATGATCGACATGTCTCCCATTTTTACAGCTCCAGAATCATGGTACAATGACTTGATACATTATCACCAACAAGGTTATTTGCTGGAACATTAGAGTTCAAATCAAAGAAGAGAACTATGGCTGAAATCAGCATCCTATCAAGTAATTGATGGAGTTCCTTCTAGAAAGAACTACAATGGAGTTTTTCTAAGATGTTTAGAACATGAAGATGCAACAAAAGTGGTTAAAGAATTGCATGATGGTCCGTTGAGAGGGAATTATTCAGGAGATACCACTGCCCACAAGATCTCAAGGGAAGGATACTATTGGCCAACCTTGTTCAAAGATGCACATGCACATGTAAGGAAATGCGATACATGCCAACGAAGTGGAGGAAGACTTGTTAGAGCGGCTGGGCCATTACAACCAGTCGTGGTTTCAGAACCATTTGAACAATGAGGAATCAATATTATTGGTGAAATCAATCCTAATTCCTCGCTACAGCACAAATACATCCTTACAACTACTGATTACTTCACCAGATGGGTGGAATCCATTCCACTATGGAGAGTAAATGATGATGCAGTGATTGATTTCCTGTAAGAACATATTATGACCAAGTTTGGGTTTCCAATTTCCCTGGTTTTTTATAATGCATCTTACTTTTCATCAATTAAACTTACAGAATTTGCTAATGATAAGGGAATGAAGTTACATTACTTTGCTAATTATTATCCTCAAGGTAATGGATTAGCGGAATCTACCAACAAAAATATCATTAGAATTGTGAATAAGACTGTCATAGAAAACCAAAGAAGTTGGGACATAGCTCTCCCAAATGCGCTCTAGGCTAATAGAGTCACACCCAATAATTCCTTAGGTCTGTCACCGTACACTCTATTTTACGGAAATGAAGCCATTTCGCCACCAAACATTTTACTCTCGGCTTCTCAAGTAGCCCAAGATTCAAGAGGATCCAGTAGTAAGGTTTTAAAAGTCAGAATCAACACTTTGCTGAAATTAGAAGAGTCTGGCGGCACATCTGCATCTAGCATCTACTCTGGAGGTGCAACCCCTTTTAAGGTACAAGTAAGCTTTGACATTCCCATATTTGATGGACAAATAGATGCAAACACCGTAGATAGATGGTTGAATCTATTAGAAGGATATTTCTCGGTTGATGAATTTTTCGACTGCGAAAAGATTAATTTTTCACTACTCAAAGCCGCCCCCCATGTCAAGGATTGGTGGGGAACCTACTTTGAGAGAAAGGATGAGGAGGAAACCTCTCTGTTCTTGGTTGTACCCACTTCTAATTATTTTTGAGATGCCATAAAGGGACAATATTATCCCATTGGGAGCTATGGGGACAAGTACATACAATGGACTACGCTGCGACAACGAAGAGATCAAGATGTGCATGAGATGACGAATCTGTTCCATACCGTGCACACCAAGTTGGGTATCAAATATTCAGAGAAAAAATTGGTGCTGAAGTACTGCAGTTGTTTGCATAGATACATTCAAGAGAAAATGGAGTTCCTCGACATCTCCTCGCTTGGTACAACATACCAGTATGCTGCCAAAATTGAGCAAAAATTCAAACAGGAAAAGCGAGACTTTGGATATGCAAATCATAAGCAAGTGAAAGGTGCCCCCAAACCGTAGAACCAAGGACACAGCCAAGGCATGGAAACTCAAGACAACTTTCCAAAGCCCCAAGCGAAGACAAACACTGCAAAGCTGAAGAAGGAAGCGGGAAAGTGGTGCAAGTTCCATAAGAGCCCCACTCACAACACAAGTGAGTGTCGGGCCAAGTAGTCACTGGTGGTCGAGATAAAGGATTCTGAATCAGATGCATACTCTGACACTGAATCGGAACCTAACAAGGGGAATGATAGAGGGAAGAATATTTTTGATGCAGATCCCAATGCCACTGTTGCCACCACGAAGATCCAAAAGGAAGAACCATAACATTCATAGGAGGAGGAGCATCTTTTCCACTCCTAGATGTGGGTAAAGGGTTCCTCGCTACAGTTCATTGTTGACAGTGGGAGCCAAAAGAACCTCATTTCAACAGAGGTCATGAAGCAGTTGGGCTTACCGACCACAGCACACTTGTAGTCGTACACCATCGGGTGGCTTCAGCAAGGACAGGATATTCACATCAACTAGCAGTTCCGCCTTCCCTACACCATCAAGCCCTTCACCGATGAGGTATTATGTGACATTGCTCCTCTTGGTGTTAGTGATTTTTTATTAGGTCAACCATACTTATGGAAGCGACATGCTATGTATGAGTCCCGACCTCGCGCTGTTATTGTTACATTGGGAAATAAGTTGTACAAGATACCATAGGTACTACCTCCTACTGCTATCTCTTTGGTTACTGAAAAACAATGCAGTAAGCTCATTTCCAAAACCAGGAAATTTGTTTTCTTGATGATTCGCCCTCAGGGCACGAAGAATATCGTGTCCATGACCTCTAGACAGGGACCCTCCACATGACAAAAACAAATGGACAAGGTCGTGGAGGAGTACTGGGACATACATATTCACCTCACCCACAGGCGAGCTCGATCATGTTGGTACAGAAGAAGGATGGGACTTGGAGACTCTGTATTGACTATCGGGCACTAAACAAGATCACTGTCCATAATAGGTACCCGATCTCATGGATTGATCACCTCGTGGACCAGCTTAAATGGGAGAAATATTTTATCAAGATCGACTTAAAGTTTGAGTATCACTAGGCACTGATCGAACTGACCGATGTGTGGAAGACTGCCTTCAAAGCGAGGGAGGGCCTTTTCGAATGGTTGGTCATGCCTTTCAGGCTGATGAATGCTCCTGCAACCTTCATGAGGCTGATGGATGACATCTTGCAGCCATTCACCAACTCATTTGTAGTAGTTTACTTGGATGACATCCTGATATTTAGCCAGACTTGGGAAGAGCACCTCCACCACATCCGATAGGTCCTCCAAACACTGCAGAAGAACAATTTGTGTGCCAATTTGGACAAGTGCACTTTTGGCATGACCCAGGTTCAGTATTTGGGATACATCATTGATGAATGTGGGGTACATGTGGATCCAACCAAGATCCAAGTCATTCGGGATTGTCCAGCCCCAACTACTCTAACAAAGCTTCACATATTTCTGGGTCTTGCTAATTTATACCGTAGGTTCATGTTGGGATTCTCTCATGTCACTTGGCCCTTCAGTCAAGTTACCAAAGGAGGAGCGAAAACAAAATTCTTCTGGTCAGAAACTCAATAAAAGGCATTTTCAGAATTGAAACACCGTCTCTACTATGCCCCAGTGCTCACATTAATAGACTTGTAACAACCATTTGAGATCGAGACAGATGCCTCTGACTATGCTATTGTGGCAGTCCTTACTCAACAAGGGCATATAATGGCATATCAAAGTGAGACAGTGTTCGACATAGTCCACAAAAATCCCACTTATGAAAAAGAGATGTATTCCATTGTATAGGCTTGCTGACAATGGAAGCATTACATTTTGGGGAAGGAAACGATCATCCACATAGACCACCGACCCCTGATATTCATATAGACACAAGGGAAGTTATAGAATGATTACCATCAGAAGTGGTGCACATATCTACAACAGTTTCATTTGAACATCAAGTACAAGAAGGGAAGCACCAATAATGTTGCAGATTGCCTCAGCCGACCACCGATCATGGAGATAACCACTGTGCTCAACTCTTTTGGACACAAGACTTCTGATTGGTTGCTTCTCTACAAGAGCAATCCAGAATTCAGCCACACATACAAGATGCTCTTGGAGGGAAACCAAGTTCCAAATTTTCACCTCCAGGATGCACTACTATGTCACATGGGACACCTTTGTGTTCCTTCAAGTGAGTGTGCAAAGATGATTTGGGAAGCACACTACAGTTGGGTCATAGGGAATTTTAGAGTTAAGAAAATAGTGGCAGTACTGTAAAACTATTTCTATTGGCTGAACCATCAACAGGACGTTGGGAAGTATATTCGATCTTGCATAGCCTGCGCCATTTCCAAACCGTCCATCAAGAAGCAAGGCCTCTATACTTTGTTGCCTACTCCCTTTTCAACCTTGGGAATCCATCTCCATGGATTACATGTCAGGCCTTCCTTCTACTAAGCATGGAAATGACTATGTGTTTATGGTTGTCGACAGATTCTCAAAGATGGCCATAATGGTGGCCTGCAAGAAGAATATCACAACAGAAGCCACTGCTAAACTCTTCTTTGAATGAGTGTGGGTACACTTTGGGATCCCACAGTCTATAATCTTAGATCGGGATAGTAGGTTCCTTAGTACATTCTGGTCTAGCCTATGGTTAATGCTAGACACCAAGCTCACAAAGTCTAAAGCTTTCCATCCCTAGATTGATGGCCAGACAGTTGTCGTCAACAGAATGATTGTACACATTTTGCGCATGTACAACTCAAAGCATCCACTCACATGGGATGAGATCCTCCCCTATGTACAACATAGCTATAACTGGGCCCTCCACAACCTAACCAACAACAACCCCTTTCAGGTGGGCTTTGGATTCTAGCCATTATGTCCCATTGACGTAGCCATGCCATTTGCAACTACTCAGGTTGATTCAACTCATGTCCAGTCTGAAGTTTCCAAGGAAAACAACTTCATTGAGCGCATTCATCATATTCACCAATAGGTTCATGACATATTGGACAGATCCAATGCTAAGTACAAGTAGTGGAATGATCAACATCGGGTGCAACGTAACTTCCAGGTGGGAGAAAAAGTGTGGCTACATTTGTAGAAAGAGCGCCTCGCTGGACCCCACTACAAAATTCGCCTGCTCTGATATGGGCCATACACCATCACCAAGGCTATCAGGGATAATGCCTTTGAGCTCAGTATTCCACCATTCCTTGGTCTGCACCCAGTGTTCAATGTGGACCGCCTTCAGCCCTACTTTCCACTTCTATTGGACACATCAGGCACGGAAGAACAACTCACACCAACATAGTTAAACCCCGACTGCATGGAACAAGACAAAACTGATCGGATTATGTGCATGTAGATCAAGAATACCCACCAGTAGAAGATCCAGCTATATCGAGTTGTTAAAGTAGGCCAACTCCTTCACCAGGGAAAGTGGCTCACCAAGGACCAAGTTCAGCAGAAGTTTCCTCATCTCATGGAGGAACTCAACGCAATGGGGATCATTTCTTCCTAAGGGGAGAGGAATGATCCAGGAGGATACTGGTGGCCAACCACCTATTCCGCTTGGATCCCCACCATTTTTTCTTTTAGTTTTCCAGAGTCCTTAATTGTAGCACAATTTACTATTTTTGGTAGTTTTCGGGTCCTAAACTTCCAGAGCTGTTTTGAGGCCCTAACGATGTTTTTTCGGCATTGAATGGTCGAGAAAATATGATTCCATTTTGGACTAAATATTTTCCATTTTTGGATGTATTCCTTGAATAGATATTTCTAACGATGTATCATGCACATCAAACGGAGGTAGTATTCCAAAGTTACGACTGCAGGAAATTGATGTGCCAAGTTACCCAACGGGGCCCACATTTTGGCATTTCACCTCCTAGGGTTAGGTTTTTGGATGTGTAGGGTTTCCATTGTTTCTCAATAATATATAGGCCTTCGAGCCTCATTGTAACATGAGTTCAGAGGCATGTAGCCACCACATCTCTTCTCAGAGATAAGCTACTAGCACTCTAGCTAGTTTATTTCCATTCTGTATGTAAACAAGTTTTAGTTCTTTGATTAATGAAATGAAGTGTTATTTTCACTGCATCTTTGTTTTTATGGTTGCTTGTGTATTATGTTACATTCTGCATAAATCCGAATCAAGGCCCGTCGTCGATGGAGGATTTTTAATCTCAAAGCCACTACGACGACTGTCGTCCATATTTTCCTTTCGACGTTGTCATGACCGCCGAGCTGTAAAAGGAATGTGGGCGCATTTTTTATGCTTTTCCTTCCTCTTTTAAAGGCCTTTTCCCATGAATTTCTATTTATACACAGGGATGGGGGTAGGTATTTTTGTTTCTGTTAGGTTTAAAAGGGTATTTCCCCTTGCATTTTTTAGGCATCACCACCATAAGCCTCTTAGATTTTTTTTGTGTGTCTATGGGAGAAAAGGTATAAGCAGGTGGTTAGGTTATTTGTTCACCGCTAGAGTCCAAAGGTCAAGACTTGCCTGCGCAGAAATTTTGTTGCCAACATTTTACCTACCAACTTGTGGGGTGTTCTTCCTGTTCCAATGGGTGAGGATGGCAGGGTAATACAAAATACTAATGTTGGTTTGTTTTTAAATAGTTTGAAAAATATATCACAGTTAGTTTATTTTTTAAATACATGAGTTGGTTAATAATGGAAGTGCTGAAACTATTATATTTTGTTGAAGTCACCAATCATACGAGACAGAATGACGAAAAAAAGGGAAAAAAGAAAGCCATGATCGTTGAATATGATTCAGATGTAGAATTTTTTGAAGTGGAACCCGTAGCGAGGGTTGAAATACCACATGAAGAACACTTGAAGAAATTACATGCTAGATTTCAGGAGGATGAGCTTGGAATACAGTTGATAAAAAACTTAGATAAAAGGGTGATAAAAAATGTGATTGCTCAAGATGTAGTAAGTAACTGCCTTTTAGAAGATCAACTTCGAGTAATTCCAACAATGGTGGCTAACATAAGGGCTCAGGATTCCCAGCATGAAGTCACGGTCAGATTCTTGGAGCCAAGCGAGTTTGAGATAATTGTTTCAGATGCTGAGCCATGGAAACAATTCATTGTTGAGTTAACTGGGCCCACTTAAGTGTTTTGTCCTTTTGACACATGGAAATGTAATTGTAATAATTTTGTATTTATCTCTTAATTAGTGAATACACTAGAAGACAAATATTTTGTAACTGAATTTTGAGGAAGACCAAGGGGTAGGAAAACCAACTGTCATTTCGAAATGTATAAATATAGGTGAATTTGAATGGGAGAGGGAATCTTCACAGGCATAGTTACTGAATCTTGTTGTTAGAAGAACTATTTCCTTTTATAATAAAGAAGATGGAATTTTGTTGGAGAGAGTATTGCATAAGCCTCAAAGTATGTTGTGTAAAGATGAATGAAGAACTATTTATTTTTGAGCACTATATACAATCTATGAGATCGTTCCTAACCCTATTTCCGATGTATGACTAATTTTATGTTATATGATGAATCTTATGCAATAATGAATGATGAATTTTTTAATATCATTGAGCTATCTCTATGTTAACTTTCTGCTGTATGTATGTATCCTGGATTTATCAGTTATCTGTAGAGTTCTTTATCCAAACAATATAGCACATCATTCATTCTTATTTAATATCAATCTTTCTCCCTGGGGATATACTAGAATAGATTTAGATTAGTTTTTTCTGTTTCTATTACTTGCATTTAATCTAGACACTTGCATTTCATACATAAAAGATAAAAAATATAAATGGTGGATCGGGCCTCAACTGGTAAAAGAGATTTAAGAATACAATTTAATTCAACAATAGTCAGACCACAAACTAGACAGATTCCCCATACCAAATGATAAACAATCTATTTGGGAATGGTTATTGCGGAGAATCCCTATTGTCAGTACCTGGGATTTTTTGAGGCATAAACAGTTTTGGTGCTAGAGGGAGGGCCACCAGTGCATGTCTGGTTGAGGAAATCCATTTTCTTGATATTTTTCCACTGGTGATAGTTTTGTAACCAGTTTTCCCAAGGACCCCAGTCCTGAAAGAAAAGCTAATCCTGAGTACCTTTATCCTGTTTCTCTCAAATTAGTTAACGATTTAAGAAGAATCACAAGGTCATATGCAAAGAAGCTTGGAGGATTGTCGAATATCCCTGAATTACCTAGAATACAAGCTCACAAAAAAAGAGCTATTTGATAGAAGATTCAGTGTTAGTGAGAGATTTTGAAGAGATGGTAGATTTAACCTTGCAGGAAATTGTTCAACTTCTTGACCAGTTGGGACCCTATTCTCGTTCTTGTTCACCTTTTTGAACCCCTGTTCAGTATCCACCTTAGTTGCCACCCTAAATCATGGCTGAAAATGTGAACCCAAATGCTAATAAGCCACCCCCTCCACCAGCTTGGAGGGCTAGAACCCCTCTTAACCTAGCTGCTCCATTACACAATTTACCTGCCCAGCCTAAGAAGTCATTACCTAATTTTGACCCGACAGAAGGAATTGATGTGGATGATCATTTACAAAGTTTTTTCTTAGCCCTTGAAGTCTTATCATCAAAGGAACACGAAGATGTAGTATGCATATTGTTTCCACATACCCTTAAAGGAAAGGAAGCATCATGGTATTTTGGCATGTAGGCGAATTCAATCACAAACTGGAATACGTTTGAAAGACTATTTATGAGCAAGTTTGGACGCCGAAGAACCATATCTAGTCTGATGAAAGAATTACTTGTTCTAAAGATGGAGAAAAAAGAGAAAGTGCTTGATTTTAATCATAAGTTCGCTTTGTTAAATTTTCATATGCTAAGCTAGAACATCATTATTTCATTTCATTTTCATAACAAAAAAATATAAACAGGATCACCGAAAGAAACAGTATCACAAGAACAACACAGATTTATCCTGGGAAAACCCTAAAGGGAAAAACCCAACAAAAGCTTCCTCAATATAGATGCCCCAAAAAGATAAAAGATAAAACCAACAAGGAGATCAAATCCTGATCCTCCTCCTTCTCCAGCTACTATTCTCTTCTCCACTAATGCGCTACACAAGTGAGTGTGTGTGCTTCAAATGAGGAGTGCCACACCTCTATTTATACTCATCCATTCACTTTAATTATCACATTTGACATGTAGGCTCGATTTAATCATGTAGGCTCGAGTTACACATGTAGGCTCAAGTAACCACACCGGGGTGCTAATGACCCACCTTTACAATTAGAGGGGACCACCTCATGAATCTTATTAGTTCTTCTGATTAGAAGCATCGAGGTACAAAGTAATACAAGTGGTTCTCCCGATAGGACCATCGGGGACCACAAAAGATACATATAGAATATTCTTCGAAGTTACAATATTCCAACACTCCCCCTTGACGAGAAGGGTATTCTACAACAACATCAACAACAACAATAAAATAGAGGAAATCATCAACATCATTAGGGTAACACATCTATAAATCATTGGAAGCTTTTCAACATCATGTAGTCTTCATCTTCAATCTTCAATCTTCATCATCATTAATACTTTGATCGCTTCGATCAGCAACATCTTCAGCATTTTTATCTTTCAATCAGTAACGACATCTTTAGTACTTTGACCTTTTGATTAGCAACATCTTCAACACTTTGAATTTTTGATCAGCAACAACATCTTCAGCATTTTGACCTTTCGATCAACAACATCTTCAGCACTTTGACCTTTCGATCAGCAACAACATCTTCAACACTTTTACCTTTCGATCAACAACATCTTCAGCATTTCGACCTTTTGATCAGCAATATCTTCAGCATTTTGACCTTTCGATTAGCAACAACATCTTCACCACTTTGACCTTTCGATCAGCAACATCTTCAGCACTTTGACCTTTCGATCAGCAACATCATCACAACACTTTGATCTTTCAATCAGTATGTCATCATCATCATACTCTAATATTTCGATCAGTACAACATCATCATCATAAGCTACAACCCGCAATCCACAACTCAAAGATAAAAACCGTCTTTGGATCACTTTTGGACTTAAAGTCCAGGGATGATGCAATCCCACCACATTCTTGACAACTGAAGTTACCGAATTGATTACGGGAGAATCAGTCCCTATCACTTTAGGAATAAGTCCAAGGACGATGCAATCCTTCCACATTCTTGATGACCAAAGCCACCAGATTGATTATGGGAGAATACGTCCCTATCACTTTAGGACTATGTCCAAGGATGATGCAATCCTACCACATTCTCGAGGACTGAAGCCATTGGATTGATTATGGGATAATCAATCCCTATCACTTTATGACTATGTCCAAGGATGATGCAATCCTACCACATTCTCAAGGACCAAAGCGACCAGATTGATTACAGGAGAATTAGTCCCTATCACTTTAGGACTATTTCCAAGGATGATGCACTCCTACCACATTCTCGAGGACCGAAGCCACCAGATTGATTATGGGAGAATAGGTCCCTATAACTTTAGGACTAAGTCTAAGGATGATGCAATCCTACTGCATTCTTGAGGACCGAGGTCACCAGATCTATTATGGACAGATGTCTCGGGATGATACAATTCCTCTTCATTCTTGAAGACCGAGGTCATCGGATCACTTTAGGGAAAGTTCCCAAGGATGACACAATCCCATTGCTACATCACTACTCCCCCTTTTGGGGAAGGTCTTTTTGAACCACACCAATCTTGTCTCGAAAGTGTTCAAACTTCGTTCGGGACAGAGGCTTTGTCAACACATCAGCAACTTCTTCATTAGTACTCACATACTGGAGCTTTATGGCTCCCTTCTGCATCATATCTTGAATGTAGAAATACTTGATTTCTATGTGCTTTGATCTGTCATGGAACATAGGGTTCTCTGTCATCTTTATACAACTTTGGTTATCACATAGAATCACGGTAGTGTCCAAATCTATGTTGAATAATCCTGACATAAGATTTCGAAGCCATATGGCTTCACAACTAGTAGAGCAAGCTACTATATATTATGCTTCGGCTGTGTTTAGTACAACACTGGATTTCTTTCTGCTAAACCATGAAATCATAGTAGATCCCAGACTATAACATCCACATGATGTGCTTTTTCTATCTGAGATACTTCCAGCCAATCTGCATCTGTATAGCCATACAATCTATACTCATGGCTATTATCACAATATAGAACAAATTCTATAGTCCCTTTCAAATATCTCATCACATGTTTTGCAGCTACCAAGTGAACCTGTCTAGGTTGAACTAGATATTGACTTAAGGTGTTCATAACAAAACAAATTTCTGGTCTGGTATTTGTTAAATACATCAATGACCTAATGATCTGTTTGTAATGAGTCACATCCACTAACTCTGATGAGTCATCAGTTAACAACTTCAGGTTGGAATCCATGGGTGTGGCCAAAGATTTGCATTCCAACATATTGAATCTTTTCAATATCTCTACTGCATACTTTTCCTAGTTGAGAAAGATTCCTTCTGAACTTTGCCATACTTCCAGACCTAGGAAATAATGCATTAACCCAAGGTCTTTCATCTCAAATTATTCTTCTAGTTTCTTCTTACTTTTCGTAATCTGTTTCTCATTCCCTGTCAAGAATAAGTCATCCACGTATAGTAGTAGGATGACAGGTTCATCTTCTACAACCTTGAGGTAAAGGTTAGGATCAACTTTACTCTTAGTAAAGCCCATGCTTGGCAGGAAACTATCTATCCTCTCATACCAAGCTCGAGGAGCTTGTTTAAGACCATACAAGGCCTTCCTCAACTTACATACATGAGTATGTCTGTCTTCAACTTCAAATCCTTGAGGTTGTTCTATGTAAACTTCTTCTTCGATCACACCATTCATAAAAGATGTTTTCACATCCATCTGGTGTAAGTCCCACTTCATCATGGATGTAAGTTCCATGATAGTTCTAATCGAAGTATATCATGCTACTGGGGAAAATTTCTCTTCATAATAAATTCCTTCTTTCTAAGAGAAACCTCTGGCCACAAATATTGCTTTATACTTCTTGATACTTCCGTCAGCTGCATGCTTTATTTTGTATATCCATTTGGAGGATACTATACTCTTTCCTTCTGGTTTGGGAACTATATCCCATACATCATTCTTCATTATTGACTGGTATTCCTTAGTCATTGCTTCTACCCATTATTTCTTCTGTACCGCTTCTTCATAGTTTGTAGGTTCTTGATCTACAAGATCACACATCAAGGATACATAGTTGGAAAAAGTAATAGGTTTCTTTCTTTCCCTTGTAGAGCCTTCAGGAGCTCCATATCTTTTTGCCTCTCGTATAATTTCTTTTGTCCAAGCAGGATTTATTTTTCTTGATATCTCCATCATGGGAGGTTCTTGTGGTTCTGCCATGTCATGTTCTTCAGGAGCTTCATCTTTAGGGAGACATGTAGTTTCTTTATTTATTGGTGGTGTCTCTTCTTCATACGCTTCTTCATGTTGGCACTTTCTGGATCTCCTGAGGGTTGCCTCTTCATCGAATGTCACATCTCGACTGATTTCCATGTGATGGAATCCAAGAATGTAGATTCTGAATGCTTTGGATACTTCACAATATCCAACAAATATCCCCTTCTTTCCGGAAGGGTCTAACTTGGTTCTTTTATCTTTTGGTATATGAATATATACTGGACAACCAAATATCTTGAGGTGACTTACCTCAGGCTTCTTTCCTGTGAATATCTCTTCTGGAGTCTTGAACCCAAGATCACTATGAGATATTCTATTTTGTACATACACAACAATTCTTGCCGCTTCTGCCCATAGGTTCATTGGAAGATCTTGATCATATATCATTGTCTTCACTGCCTCCATGATGGTTTCGTTCTTTCTTTCTACCACCCCATTCTGTTGAGGATTGTAGGGAGTAGTTAGTTCCCTCTTTATTCCATCATATTTGCAAAAGGCTTCAAACTCTTTTGAGGTATACTCTCCTCCATTGTTTGATCGAAGTATCTTTAGGCTTCAAACTCTTTTGAGGTATACTCTCCTCCATTGTCTGATCGAAGTATCTTTATTTTCTTGTTTGAAAGATTCTATAGCAAGGATTTCAACTCCTTGAATTTCTCAAACACTTCACTCTTTGGTTTCAAGAAGTATATCCAATTCTTTCTTGAAAAGTCATCAATAAATGTGATATAATATTCAAATCCACTTAAGGATGTGGATGACATTGGACCACATACATCTGAATGAATCAATTCCAACTTACCTTTTTTTTGTTTCACTCTTTGGGAATGGATTCTTGATGTTCTTTCCCTTCACACATCCTTTGCAAATTCCTTCATGCTTGATCTTCATGTTTGGTAATCCCATCACTACTTTGTTCACATGAGGTAGAGCCTTGTAATTAATGTGGGAAAGACTTCTATGCCATATTTCACTAGGGTCAGTGGACTCATGCACAAAGGCTATTTCTGAGTGCCCCTTGAGTTTATACAAGCCTCCTTCTTCTTCACCAATGATGATTGCATCTTCAATATTGTTTCCTTTGGGCCACATGAGTACTTGACCATCTATGAAAGCAACTATGAATCCTTTCTTATCTAAAGCTAAGATAGAAAGTAAATTCTTCTTTAGACCAGGTACATATAATACATCTTTCATCTTTAAGGTACTACCTGATTCAAGTTTGTAGCTTGCTTCACCAACTCCTTTGATTGGATATTGATAGTCATCTCCTAGGGATACTTTCTGAGGAGAACTCTTTTCTTCAAGTTTGGATAGGGTTTTCTTTTGTCCCGTCATGTGCTTTGAAGCACCACTATCAATAATCCAAGTGTCTTCTCCAAAATTCACAGACCCAGAGAGAGCAGAAAATAGTACATACTCTTCTGCATCTTCTTCTCTTGCTTGCTTTCTTGAAGGTCCTTCATCTTCTTCTTCTTCTTCATCCTCATCTTCAAATAGATGAGCATGGTATATTTTGTTGTTGTTGATCCTCTGCTTATATTCTTGCTTCTTTATAGGACAATTTCTGGCAATGTGTCCTATCTTGCCACAATGGAAACATTGAAAACCAGAGTAGTCCTTATTTGATAGAATTTCTTTCGATCTTTGGAATCTTCTGAGAGGTTGATGCTCTTTGTGATTTCCATTCTTGAATATGGGTTGATTCCTTATTCTTTTTCTTCTATGAGTGGCTAGGGCTTGATCATCCTCTTTTAGTAAGGCTTCTCTATTTGCCACTCTAGTATCCTCTTGAATGCAGTCTTCCCATACCACTTTAAACTTCATGCTTTCCTTCCTGGCACACATCATTTGAATGAATGATTCCCATGGTCTAGTGAGACCATTGAGAGCTGTCATAACCATTTCATCTTCATCAATCTTACCTCCAATAGCTTCTAGTTGCTCTTTGATCTGAGACACCCTCGTGAAGTAGTCTTGGATGGATTCTCCATGACTCATCTTGGTGCTCTTCAGTTGAGCTCTTAGATTCATCTTTCTGTTAATGTTCCTTCCTTCATACATTCTAGATAGGGCATCAAACATTTCTTTTGGAGTCTTCTTGGATGACACTTGAGGGATCAAGTGATCCTTGATGGAGTTAGCAATAATCCTTTGTGCCCTAATCATATACTTTTTGTGCTTCTCCTTGGCTTCATCTTCTTTAGGTTCTGCAAATTATTCTTTAACATACTTATCAAGATCATTCTCTTGGAGAATGAGACCAATCCTGTATTTCCATGCTCGAAAATTCTCTATGCCTTCTAGCTTGTCCTCAAGCTTAGTGCTTGGGGCCATATTGTCAGAAAATCTCAAAAAATTGAAATTTTGCGAAATGAGAAACTGACCTTACCAGGAGATGCACTTGAGTGAGGTGAGTTGACTGATGTGCTTGGATTCTAGAGATCTCAATTTTTTGCCTTCCAAATCAGACTTGCAAGATTCAACTTCTACAGTTTTCTGGTACAGATGTCAAACTAGGGTTTGACTTTTTCGGAGACTCACACATCCAAAAAACTTGATTTCAGGCTCAAAAGATGTGCTCTAGGAGGGCACAATTTTCTATGCAAGCAGTTTTCCAAGACTTAAAATTTTTCTTGAAAACCCTAATTTCTTCCAAGGAGAGAGAGAGAGCTATTTCACCTTGTGAAAGCTGTGCTAGAACATCAGTATTTCATTTCATTTTCATAACAAAAGCTTATAAACAGGATCACTAAAAGAAACAATATCACAAGAACAACATAGATTTATCCTGGGAAAACCCTAAAGGGAAAAACCCAGCAAAATCTTCCTCAATATAGATGCCCCAAAAAGATAAAAGATAAAACCAACAAGGAGATCAAAGCCTGATCCTCCTCCTTCTCCAGCTACTCTTCTCTTCTCCACTAATGCACTACACAAGTAAGTGTGTGTGCTTCAAATGAGGAGTGCCACACCTCTATTTATATTCATCTGTTCACTTTAATTATCACATTCGACATGTAGGCTCGAGTTAATCATGTAGGCTCAAGTTACACATGTAGGCTCAAGTAACCACACCGGGGTGCTAATGACCCACCTTTACAATTAGAGGGGACTACCTCATGACTCTTATTAGTTCTTTTGATGAGAAGCATCGGGGTACAAAGTAATACAAGTGGTTCTCCTGGTATGACCATCGGGGACCACAAAATATACATATAGAATATTCTTCGAAGTTACAATATTTCAACACGCTCACCATTTGAATAATTTCAGTGTTGCCATAATTCCTGCTGAAGAGACACTAATAGAATATTATTCTTCAGTGCTTTCGCTAGAGATAGCGATGTTCATGAAGTGGTCAGTAAAATCTTCATTATTAGAAACCTATGAAGAAGCTTAGAAGGTGGAAGAGGAACTTGAGAGTATAAATAAACAGTCTGCATATTCATATACAAAAACTTTTAATAAGAAGCCTTTGTTGCTGACTAAAACCAAAGAGGAACGTTCAAACGAATTAGAAAATGTGGTTAAAATGGTACAAAATCTCTCTAACAAGATTGTTGACTTATAGAAAGATAAAGAAGGAGGTTCTTCTAGAAATCCATTTAGATAATTTTTCAAGAAGAAAGAAGAAAATAGTCCACCCCAACTGCCCACCGACAATTCTTCTGTGCTGAATCTCACTAAAGTTGGCATGGATAATTTTTGTACTTTTCACCAACAATATCACTCGGAGAAAATATTCCCTCTGTGGATTAATTCAATGAACCTAGTCGTGAATCAACTATTAGATGTTCAACTAATAGAACCTGAAGTTAAGGAAGAAAAGGAAATTGAAACAAAAACAACTTCGGAAGAAACTACTATGGTTTTGTGGGACTGTATGACCACGCTAGGGTTGGAAGAAGAAGAACCCACTGAAAAAATACAACTTTTGGCAGTAAACATCACAACAAGAAGTCAAGGACCAATAACAAATGAGAGTTTAATGCCTAAGATTAAGAAGTTCCAAGAAAGTATGGAAAATATTGCTAATAAGACTCAAATCCCACCAATACCTGAAAAGGTCATAGTAAAGCAGAAAGCTCCAACAGTAAGTCGACCGACAAAGGTTGTGGAGAATAAGTCAGACAATAATAAGAAAAGTTTAGTGGAACCAGAAATGGGATATGATATAGTAGAAGATATTAAGAAAACCAAGGCAAATGTCTCGTTATTTGAGATGTGTAATTTACCACAACAAAAAAGAAACTTTTGGAAGCCTTGGATCCTCAACCTAGGAGAACTCTAGACAATGTACCATTAGATAAAGAGATAAATGAAGCCAATATTGGAGGAAAGTCTAAGTCTTGAACTAAGCCATTCCTGCTGACCTTTGAAATTTTTAATATGAATGTACACAATTTTCTGGTATATTTTGGAGCATATTCGAATGGAATTCCCTTGTTAGTTTGTAAAAGGATAAATGGGAAACCTACTCCCTCTGATAGTCAAATCATTCAATTGGATAGGACGGCAGTCAAGGTGGCCGATGAATGTAGAATGTACTAATTCGACTAGCAGTTGACGAAAGGGTTTGTCAGTACATAGATATTATGGTAGTAGATATCTTGAAAGCCTATGGTTTAATACTGAGTAGGGATTGGTCAAAAAAGTTTGATGGGTATTTTGCAGCAAATTGGTCACACTCGTGGTTATCTTACAAAGGCTGTTAGAATTAGATTAAGGTACTAAGAGAACCACATATGAAATATAATGTGATGCAGCTAGAAGGGAAGAATGAGTCGGTAAATTTTTCACACTCAGTTTTGGGTAATATTTCATTGAGCTCGAACTGGGAAATTAACAAGCAGAAGAAGCCAGTGACAAATCAGACACACAACTCGAACTCCTTTAGTTTTCTCAGGCTAAAAATATTGATTTTAATATAGTTAATTTAGTTTCTATTTCAGAAAATAGAACTAGTTCTTTAGAAGTAGAAAATCAGTTTTGGTTATTATATTTTGATGGTTCGAAAAATCAAGAAGTATTAGGGGCCAGTTGTGTCCTAATTGATCCAGGAAAAAAAAAACAAAACATATTTTAGCTTGTAGATTAGAATTTGAATGCACGAATAATACGACTGAATATGAAGCACTGATTCAAGGATTAAAAAAGGAAATTGAGTTTAAAGTTAGGAATTTAAATGTCTTTGGAGACTTTGAAATAACTGTAAAGAAGGTCCCCAATACAATCCATTGTCTATCTCCTCATTTAAAAGGGTATCAAAATGAAGTTTGGGGACTCATTACAAATTTTGATGATTTTAATATTATTTCTATTCCTAGAATAAAAAATGCAGTAGTTGATTTATGAGCTACCTCTGCTGCAAGATTGGTTCCTACGAATAACAAATGTTCAATTGAATTGATTTTCAGGTCATCAGTACCTGATAATGTCACCAATTTGAGAGCATTTGATGATGATTAGCAGATTTTGGAATTCTTAACCAATGAGGAAACGTTTAAAGATGTAGTTATTGATGATGAGGAACACCAAGCGAATATTAAGAATGGTAATTTCATACCAAAAGGGGTAAGGAAATTAGAGCGGATGTTTGATCTAAATAACAAATTTAGAAGGCCAGTGAATGTCAAAACACACAGCTCATCAATGCAGCATGAGTTGATAAATATGGGAACAGAAGCTGAACCCAAGTATGTCAACTTGAGGAAATGTTGTTCTCCGAGTGAAAGAAGTAATTTCATCAATTTATTTCAGTAGTATAAGGATGTATTTTCTTGGAATTATGATGATATGAAGATGAATGACACTCGCATAATACAACACATTATTCCTATTAAAGCGGGTGTAAATCCTTTCCAACAGCAGCTTCAGAAGATGCATCCTAAGCTGGAACCCCTGATTCAAAGTGAAGTGAAGAAATTACTTGATGCTAATATTATTTTCAAGGTTAGACACTCAGAATGGGTAGAGAACTTGGTACCAGTTAGGAACAAGTCTGGATAAATAAGACTATGTGTGGATTTTAGAAATATGAATCGTGCTTTAGACAAAGGCAATTATCCAATAGCTCCAATGGAGCAGATTTTGTATATGGTGTCAAGCTCCGAGTTATTCTCCTTATTGGATGGGTTTTCAGGCTACAATCAGGTACTGGTAGCAGAACAAGATAGGCTGAAAACTACGTTTCGTACAAAGTGGGGAACCTTTTCCTATAGGAGAATGCCCTTTGGATTAATTAATGCTGGAGCCACTTTCCAAAGGGCCATGGACATAGATTTCCGAGGACTGATAGGCCACAGTATGGTGGTCTACTTGGATGATGTAACAATATTTTCAAAGAAAAGAGAAGAACATCCATATCATTTAAAACAAAATTTTGAGTGTTGTTGGAAATATGGTATCTCATTGAATCCCAAGAAGTGTTTTTTTGCAGTGCTGGAAGGAAAGCTGTTGGGTCATGTCATTTCTAAAAGGGGAATCTCCATAGACCTAGAAAGGATTGAAGCTATATCACAGATTCCCTTGCCCCACAATAAGAAGGGTATGCAATCGTTCATGGGGACCATTAATTTTGTGTGAAGGTTTGTGCCTGATTTTGCACGAATAGTCAAACCTTTGCAACAGATGGTTAAGCAGAGTGTGCAATTTAAATGGAATGGCATAGAGAAGGATGTATTCACTAAGATAAAAACAACAATAGCACATGCACCTTCACTTAGAAGTCCCTATTTTGAAAAATATTTCATATTGTACACTTTTGCTTCTGATAATTCGCTCACAGCGGTGATAACTCAAAAGGAAGAAGGGGAGATGAATTCCCTATTTCATTTATGAGCACTGGTGTGCAAGGTGCTGAATTGAACTACCCCACCATTGACAAGCAATCGTATGTAGTATTTAAAGTGGTAAAGCAATTCAGGCCATATATACTTAAGAATTAGACTAAAGTGGTTGTTCCTCACCTAGCAGTCCGAAGCCTCTTTGTGCAAAAAGAGTTGGGAGAGAGAAGAGGAAATTGGGTTACAGCTTTACAAGAATACTATTTGGAGTTTAATCCAACAACCATTATTAAAGGACAAGGAATTTGCAAGCTAATGGCTGAAATTAAAAATGGTGAGGAAAGTGATTTGGAAAATGAGTCTGAAGTTCATATGATCGACATGTGTCCCATTTTTACAGCTCCAGAATCATGATATAGAGACTTTATACATTATCTCCAGCAAGGTTATTTGCCATAACATTGGAGTTCAAAGAAAATAAGAGCACTACAGTTGAAATCAACATCCTATCAAGTAATTGATGGAGTTCATTTTAGAAAGAACTACGACGGAGTTTTTCTGAGATGTTTAGAACATGAAGATGTGGCTAAAGTGGTTAAAGAATTGCATGATGGTTCGCCAGGAGGGAATTATTGAGGATATACCACTGCCCATAAGATCTTAAGGGTAGGATACTATTGGACAACTTTGTTCAAAGATGCACATGCATATGTAAGGAAATGCAATACATGCCAGCAAAGTGGAGGAAGAATTGTTAGAGCGGCTGGGACATTACAACCAGTCATGATTTCAAAACCATTTGACAAATGGGGAATTGAAATTATTGGTGAAATCAATCCTAATTCCTCGTTTTAGCACAAATACATCCTTACAGCTACTGATTACTTCACTAGATGGGTGGAAGCCATTCCACTACTGAGAGTAAATGAAGATGCAGTCATTGATTTCTTGCAAGAACATATTATGACTAGGTTTGGGGTTCCAATTTCCCTGGTTTTTGATAATGCATCTTACTTTTGATCAATTAAACTTACATAATTCACTAATGTTAAGGGAATGAAGTTACATTACTCTACTAATTATTATCCTCAAGGTAATGGATTAGCGGAATATATCAACAAAAATATCATTAGAATTCTGAAGAAGACTGTCATAGAAAACCAAAGAAGTTGGCACATAGCTCTCCCAAATGCACTCTGGGATAATAGAGTCACACCCAAGAATTCCTTAGGTCTATCACCGTACACTCTAGTTTATGGAAAGGAAGCCATTTTTCCACCAAACATTTTACTCCTGGCTTCTCAATTAGCCCAAGATTCAAGAGGATCCAATAGTGAGGTTTTACAAGTTAGAATCAACACTTTGTTGAAATTATGAGAGTATAGGCTTGAAGCTAAAGACAGATTCAAGCACTAGCAGGAGATTCTAAAGAGATGGTTTGATAAACTTAGGTAGGAGATCTAGTTTTCAAATGGGACCACCCACATGACCAAAAGGGCAAGAACACAAAGTTTCAACATCTCTAGGTTGGCCCATTTCTGATTGCTACTAAATGAGGCTCCTTAATGTATAAGCTCCAAGATTTGTAGGGTTGGGAAGAGAATATACCTGTCAATGGTTGGTTATCAAACCTTACTTTAATTAGTATCTTGAAGGAAACTTTGTACATAAATAAGTGTCTTTTTGTTCGAT
Source organism: Pseudotsuga menziesii (assembly GCA_001517045.1). Lineage (NCBI taxonomy): Eukaryota > Viridiplantae > Streptophyta > Pinopsida > Pinales > Pinaceae > Pseudotsuga > Pseudotsuga menziesii. The sequence goes on along the minus strand of LPNX010934845.1, from coordinate 346,037 downwards.
TGCTTTAGTTAGTTCATTTGCTTTATGTTGATTTGCTTTTTTTTGTTGCTTTGGATTCATTACAATTTTTTTCTTCACTTTAGCTAGTCTTTTGTTCAATAAAAACAGCTCATATTTTTGTGTTTGGAGTACATTGGAATTTGAACAGAATACCAAGTCTTTGGACCAAACTACTTATTAATTTTACCTATGATGGAATTTATCATTACAAAGGTTCTTTAATTTTGATGGACCTTGAAAGGGAAATAATTTTCAGAACACTTCGAAATCTTGTTTTAAACCCTATTATATAACTAAGGTAAGAAAAGTCTGGAATACTATTTTGAGGTTCCATCCACTTCACATTAAAATTTGTCCTAGGAAGATAACAACAATGGACCCATGGAAAGGAAGCAGAACGGGAAGATGTATGGTATTTAAAATGATCCCATGCAACAAATCAAAGCCAAAAGGCTTAAAATAGTCAAATTTCCCAGAAATAAAGCATATATCAAAATACATACTGAATAAAATCAGTAAAAGGATAATATTGCTTATAGGTTCTTCTCCATCTGTGAGATGAAAAAAATTGTCTCTCACACAAAAGGACACTATGGATGGAAGAACCTAAGCCAATTTTCAAATGAAAGGAGAAATCCAGGAAGACTCTAAAGGAAGAAAGTCTAAAAGCATCAAAAGAATGCAAAAGGAATGGGAATGAGGAACAAATGATTATGTCTATCCATACTTTGTTATGATCCTGTGGTGTTTGAGCTATAAGCAACTGAATGCAGAAGTAAATAAACCCCATATTTTGGCCTCGGAAGAGTTATTGAGACTTTGAGAACCTGGTTACCCTACCCTAGTGGATCATAATCAATGTTAGAGTTCTAAATATTGTATTCCTGGAAGGGTCTAGATATATTAAAGAAATCTTGAAAAATTGGGATGAATTAATTTAATAGAATACCGTAAAGCAGTTTGGTCTTAAGAGCTAGTTTTATCAGAGATCTGTGTTCACCAGCCAGTCGCTAATTGTTGCTGCTGCAACTATTCCCCAAAAAAATTTACATTTTTTAGGACCCACTTTAAATTTCTAGTTGTTCCTTAGGCACTTTGAGTTTGAAATCCAACATTTATGGTTTGGTTTTATCATAGGAAAGTCTCAATATTTTTGGTTTTTTTACCAAGGCAGGAAATGTGTGTTTGACCCTCTACAATGGATGGTTTGCCAAGTTTTGAGCCGCTTCGAGGGACAAATTCTTATGTTTCAGGCTGCAACGATGGATGGATTTTTAGTTTGAATATCAAAACTTCTTCTGATTATTTTTTATCCCGCTATGGCAGATAGTTTCCATTTTTTGAACCATGTTGCGGCTGGATTTTATTTTTTTCCCTCTGCTTAATTTGTCGATAGTCTAGCCACAACGACGGGCGGTTTCTTGTCCTCGAGACGCTACAGTAGAGGTTTTTCTTAAAGCACCAATAGGTTGGTTTTTATCTTCTATTTCAGAAGTTTCCATGGTTTCGAGCCACAAAGATGGCTAGAAGAATGTGTTGAGAATAAAAAATTCTTCCGACTTTTTTTTCCCCGCCTTGTCGGGTGATTCCTTACCTCTTTGCTGTAACAGTGAGAAAGCTTGAAAAATTATTATTAGAACCTGTTCTTATTTTTAGACCCACCACGGCGGATGAATTTATTTTTTGCTTCCGCAATGGCGGAGAAGTTTCCTCGTTGGTTTCCCGATCCTCACCAGGCCCGCTTTAGCGGATGCGTTTTAGTCTTGGAGCCCCTACGACGGAGGTATATTTATTTTAAGCGTCATCAGGTTAGGTTTGTTTGCCGTATTAGAGGATTTTTTCATTGCTCTGCCACAACGACAGACAGGCTTATAAATTCATTATCGAGACCTTCCCCTATTTTTTAGATCCGTGGTGGTGGATGTCTTTATTTTTTGCTTCCACAATGACGGAAAAAAGTTCCTTGTTAGTAACCTGATCTTCAAGAGGCCTGCCATCAGCGGAGGAGTTTTAATCTCAAAGCTACTACGATGGCTGCCGTCCATATTTTTATTCCGACGTTGTCATGACCACTGAGCCGCAAAAGGAATACGAGCACATTTTTTTATTCTTTTCCTTCCGCTTTTAAGGGCCTTTTCCCGTGAATGTCTATTTATACCCAAGGAGGGGGGTAGGTATTTTTGTTTCTATTAGGTTTAAAAGGGTATTTCCCCTTGCATTTTTTAGGCATCACCACCGTAAGCCTCTTAGATTTTTTTTGTGTGTCTATGGGCGGAAAGGTATAAGTAGGTGGTTAGGTTATTTGTTCACTGCTAGAGTCCAAAGGCCGAAACCCGCCTCTGCAGAAATTTCGTTGCCAACATTTTACCTACCAACCTGTGGGGTGTTCTTCCCATTCCGATGGGTGAGAATGGCGGGGTAATACAAAATACTAATGCTATTTTTTTCTGAAATAGTTTGCACAGTATATCACAATTAGTTTATTTTTTAAATGCATGAGTTGGTTAATAATAGAAGTGCTAAAACTATTTTATGTTGTTGCAGTCACCGATCATACTAGATAGCATGATGAACAAAAGGGAAAAAGGAAAGCCATGATCGTTGAATATGATTCATATGCAGAATTTGTAGAAGTGGCACCCATAGTAAGGGTTAAAATACGGCATGAAGAACACTTGAAGCAATTACATGCTAGATTTCTGGAGGATGATCTTGGAATACAGTTGATAAAAAAATTAGATGAAAGCATGATAAAAAATGTGATTGCTCAAGCTGAAGTAAGTAACTACCTTTTAGAAGATCAGCTTCGAGTACTTTGAGCAAGTATGGCTAACATAAGGGATCAGGCTTCCAAGCATGAAGCCATGGTCAAATTCTTAGAGCCAACCGAGTTTGAGATAATTGTTTCAGATGCTGAGGCATGGAAACAATTCATTGCTGATTTGACTAGGCCCACTCAAGTGTTTTGTCCCTTTGACACATGGAAATTTAATTGTAATAATTTTGTATTTACCTCTTAATTAGTGAATACACTAGAAGACAAATATTTTGTAATCGAATGTTGAGGAAGCCCAAGGGGCAGAAAAGCCAATGGTCATTTTGAAATGTATAAATATGGGTGAATTCGAATGGGAGAGAGACTTTTCACTAACATATTAATTGAATCTTGTTTTAATAAGAACTATTTCCTTATATAATAAAGAAGATGGAATTTTGCTAGAGAGAGTATTGCATAAGCCTTAGAGCATGTTCTATAAAGCTGAATGAAGAACTATTTTTTTTTTAGCGCTATATACAATCTGTGAGTTCGTTCCTAACCCTATGAACTATTTTTGAGTTATGACTGATTTTATGTTATGTGATGAAGATTATGCAATAATGAATGATGAATGTTTTAATATAACTGAGCTATCTCCGTGTTAACTTTTTGCTGTATGTATGTATCCTGGATTTATCATTTATCTGTAGAGTTGTTTATGCAAACAATACAATACATCATTCATTCTTATTTAATATCAATCTTGCTCCATAGGGATAGGCTAGAATAGATTTAGATTAGTTTTTTCTATTTCTATTACTTGCATTTAATATAGGAACTTGCATTTCATACATAAAAGAAAAAAATATAAATGGTGGATTGGGACGCAACAGATAAAATAGATTTAGGAATACATTTTAATTCAATGGTAGCCGGACCAAAAACCATACGAATTCCCTATACCAAACGTTAAGCGATCTATTTGGGAACGGTTATTGGGGAGAATCCCTACTGTCAGTACCTGGGATTTTTCTAGGCATCAACAACTCATTACTCTAAGTTTATCTCCATCGACTGGTTAAGCTTCCAGTCCCTATGGAGCCTGTGTTGATGCCTCCCATGTCACAGAGATGTCCCAGTTTGCATATCAAGTCCATGCTGCCTACCTTTAGTCACCATTCACCTTATGCTCTTGTTCGAAGGAAGTTGAATCCTAAGTCAGCCATTCCTTAGTTTTTTTGACTTTGCATGTCGACCATTCCTGATACTATTACTGGTTCGTGGACATCTTGTTCAAGTTCTTCCACATTATACATCATTGCTGAGTACCTCGTGTTGGTTGATGGGGGATGCATTAATGCCCTCCTTCCAGTGGATTCCATTCCATTGACTTCAGATCATTTATTCTGGAATAGGAGTCTATAGACCTTTGAGTGCCTTCAGACTTACAGTCATCAGTGGTAGGTTATCTCGCCATTGACAGTTTTGGGAATACATCAATGTTCCCTGATCTATGGATTATTCCAAGTGCTTGACCTCAACACATCTATTCACACTTGTTAGATTTCACTCTGTACCTTGATTCCCATTTTCATTATCGATGGGTGATCTCACGTCTGTTAACGGTATACATCAATGTCCGGTAATCAGATGATGTACTACTATGTTCGAAATCAACACATCTATTCACATAGTAGGAAATGTACTCATAGCGGTTCATGTAGAAGACCTTCCAGCTTGGTGGAATTCAATGTATGCTACCTCCTTGATCATGCCAGTGTTCATGAGATATCAACTCTTGTGATTTGATTCCAGTGTATATCATAGATATTCATCCATTATGGATATCTTGATCTGTTGTATATCTTCAGCCATTATGGATATATTGATCTATTGTATATCTTCATCCAATTTGGATATTTTGATCTATTGTATATTGTATGTGGCGATGACCACACATGTCACATTTTGTATATCATGCCTATTCATGGCCATTGTACTCTTATGTATCTGGGACTGCTATATGTCTTTGCAGTCACATGCAAAGATTGTTCATTGTATTGTACTGATGAGTGGATGGTTCTTCCGCTTGGGTATTCATTAATCCACTTCTGGGATGGATTTTATAATGTATTTCGGCCATCATGTTACTCCTCTAACCTCACACATTAGGGGGCATCTGTTATATCTTATTTTACCATGCATGGTTGATCACATATTTATGGCCTTCCCTATCCCTCTGTAGACTCTTTAGACCCCATGGATTTATATTATACTTTGATGTCCCAAGATCATCCCTAAAAAACACCTGTTTATTATTGTACGTGACTTTTAAACCCATAATCGTGTGTACACGTGAATTTTGACCTCAAACCCACATACATCGGGATGTGTGCACAAATCCAAATACTTTTGGAGTTTTCCTCATATGAGTATGAAGGTACCGACTCCAGGCCTTCCATATGCTTTGAGATCGCTCAGATTCAACCCTCCATTACCCTTTTGGAGTGCTCTATAAGGAACTCCTTGGATACATTGAAGAGGAGGAATTGAAGAGAAAAGAAACTATAGTCCATTGTTTCCTCAGTTTGCTTATACTTGAGTCTGCATCCCTTTGTCCCTTTGGAGCACTTTGTGTTATTCCCAAGCTTTCCTTTTCTTTGTGAGCTTGCTATCGAGAGATGGAGGATTGAGGTGGTGGAGGCCCAGGTGGAGGACTCAGTTTCTCTGGTTCGTAGACATGCCGACAGAGGTTGTCACTATTGTAATGTTTGATTTTATTAATAGAAATATCTTTTCCTATCCAATTATGTCCATTTGAATATGAATATTGAATCCATGGATGTATTTAATTGCTTATACATTTTTGAATATATATGCTAGAGTACGTCTAACACATTATTATAGAGCATGCTTGTCTTGTTTGGTGTTGTTGAGAGAAAATCGCTAATGAAAGTGTGAATTGGAAAAGCTCATCAAGGATCTACTTCAAGCGTCCAGAACAAGGTACGATTTAGTATCCCTTAGTTTTAGATGTTTGGTTTCTCTTGCATATTGGGAAAGATTGATTTCTGGTGTCAAGCTGTCTCTTGTGGTACCCCCAAGCCATATGAAGTTTCTATCCATAACAATTATATTATAATAAAGTCAAAAGGATAATCCAAGTGAAGGTCAAAATGGAAAAGACAAATATGAATGACAAAAAAGGAAGGTTCTTGCATGTTCCATAAAAAACACCTATGGCAATGTTAAAAGTTTGTGGAATATTTGATGAAAGTCCAATTTCAATCGCTATTTGTCCATCCATTAAAGAAATTTTTATTAATTTCATCTTGTTGATTAGCTACAGGTTCTAGAATCAAGGATAGTGAAGAACAAATAAATGAATTACCATTACAGATCGATGATTATAATTTTGCATCTCAATTCATCATTGTAGATATAAACGACAATATTCACTACTACATTTCGACCAAAAATCCGACGTCTGTATTGTCGGATTTTCGACACTGCCCTGTCGCATGTACGACACTTTGATTTTTTTTTAAGCATCAGAAACTTGGCGTTGGTTATCCGACATCTGTTTAATCTGTCGGTTAAACGACACCTCAGTTGCCATCGGTTAAATGCACGCCGTCGGTTAAGCGACATGCAAAACCGTCGGTTAAACGACGAATATGAGGATAAGGTGTCGGTTAAGCAACATTAATACTGAATTTAAAAAAAAAAAAATCACTCACAGCCGTTGCAAAACCGACGGATATTAACCTGACACGTCGGTTAAGCAACATTGATAGACGTCGCTTAAGCGACGGTTGTGGAAATTTAAAAAAAATAAAAATAAAAATTTTTGTTTGAAACAAATACGCGTTAATAAATATGTTTATTTGTAATTGAGCGAGGGTCTGCATAAATAAAGGCGGAGTTGTTAATACGTAGATAATAGAGTTGGTCGAGGACAGAAATGAACTCTCTCTCGCATTCCACCATAGGTAGAGCTTTCTCTTAAGGCACTACCTACTGAACCAATTCTTTCCGATACTTAAGGCATTTCACCTGCTGATCCGAGGAGTAGGAATTTCGCCATATGAATCAGGCATTGAGCTGCACTACTAC